>OVBX01000017.1:0-92543 GCA_900406325.1 Erucastrum elatum | reverse complement strand
TTTAAGCATTTGTACATATTGTTGTACGTAAGTTAATGGAGAAGTTAATGTGACAATTTTGCTTATATGTGATTATGCTTATATGTATTTATTCTTATCGACATATCAAATATGTTATGCTATTGTATGTCATGCTACTAAAGAATTTAAATATAAGAGAATGACTTTGCAATGTTATCTTGTAGGTCATGCTATTTAGGAATTTAAATCAAAGAGAAAGAATTTGCAATGGACAATGTTATTAATAGTTTGACCTAGGTAATATGATTATTCAAGAAGAAATTCTGACCGAAAGTTATGTGGAAAAACAAATTTTTATTCATAGAATAAGTTTCATACCAGCAGATGTAAAATGTCCTTTCAAATTGAAATGACGTTAATTTTCTATACAAATTTGCTATTCAATGATTATCAACAAGAGTTAAAATCAAACTTTAAATGTTTGGAATATATTTACCAAGTCCAGTCTGACAATTATACATCACGCTATCAAATATCAGTACAACTACATTAGCTTAAGATTTTTAAAACAAATGACAACAAGTGTATTTCAAAATATTATATATCAAAAAGTTTAAATAATATATAATATATATAAGAAAGTTAAAGTCACACTATGGATGCTAAAGTAAACAATTTAATGTTTTACTTAACAATATATTTGATATTTACATGACTATCAATAATACATATTGAATTGTGTTGTGTAATTTTAATATTTTGAATTATGTTGTTTTTAATTTCTATGAAACAATATGAATAATATAGATAGTTCATAGTTCTATATGTTTCAAATAACTACAACTAATATTAATTTTTAATAATTCAAAATAAAAATATTAATATAATATGTAAAACACCATGATTATTGAAATAGAATATCAATACAAATTTAAGTAAGAAACAAATTAATATTACTAAAATAGGACCAATATATACGAGAAATTTCAAAAACTAATATGAAAAAATACTTTCTTTATTTTTATATGTTCTTGAAATTAAAACATCAAATAAAATCCGTGCAACGCACGGATCCATATCTAGTTATCAATAAATTTTGCATTGAAAACCAACGACACTTATTTTAAAACGAAATTTTTTTTCCCAGAACGACAAATAATTTGAAACGGAGAGAGTATAACAAACTAAAATATTCTGACTTTAGTTTTTTTTTAACAAATTGAGTCAACTCGTACAATGAGTTAACTCCATACGAACTCAACAAAACAATTAATCATATCACTGTTATCATCAAACCTTTTGGTTTTCACGACCAGCTCCTCCCTTTCTTCCTCGCTTCTTGTCTTTTTGAATTGATACAACTTCAATTTTATAAGGATGCGAGAAAAACGTAATCAGATAAAAAGAAAAAAATGGTAATGAAATGAAGAGGGGGATGAGTACATATTAAACTAAAATGACAATTTATTTTCTTTGGCGGTGACGACAACTTCTGCAATTCCTATAAACATAATCATCTGAGAGAGAAAGACAAAACTGGACTATAAATAAATATATAAATATTAGACTAATAAATATACAAGTAACTTAGGTTTTTGTAAAACTAGCAATAGGGTTATGTTGTGCAACTAGCAATAGGGTTACATGCGGCTTCTTACTTTTATATGACTTGGACTTGAGCATGACTTTTCGTCATTTTTCATATGTACAAATTTTATAGTTATTGACTATTTATCGGAGTTTTTGCTAAATAACCAAAAAAAAAGAAATTAGATTTTGAGAGAGAGAGAGTAGAAAGAGATTAGAAAGAGAAGTAGAAGAAAGGGGAAAATTTTGATTAGATTTTTAATTTTGTTTTTTTCTTAGCTACTTAGCCTAATTTCTCCTATTTATCATGCAAATTGCTCTAAAAAGAATATGTATGCTGTGAGAGAGAAACAAAAAGATACATGGTGTTGAGTTCCATAACTAGTACTAATAAATACTGTAAAAAAACTTCCCCACTTTTTATCATCGAGAATGCTTTTTGTTTCCTTTGTTTCTTCAAAGTTTGAAAGAATGCTTGACCCATTTATATTGAGCTGTCTTTTGACAGGGTTGGAGTTTCTACTTGGTTCTACAAACACTAAGCAGCAACTTGATGGTGCTTCAGCATTGTATAAATTACAAATAAATCTATGCCACTTTCTCCAGTTGATGCTGCTGCTGCTCCTTCTCCAACACGAACGGTGAGTTTCCTTCTTGCTTCAGTTCTCTAATACATAAGCTGTGGAAGTCTCAGTGTGGTATGCTGTTTGTCCTTTTTATGGCAGATTTATCTCGGAGAGCAATATGTAACTAATGCTACGCTGTCTGATAACTTTTCTAGTCGAAGGTAATCATATTGATCAGGAAGTTGCAGCAGTCTTGTTAGCTCCAAACTCCATATGTAAAACAGCAAAATTCATACTGCAGCAAGGAGATTCTATGCACTCAGAATTTGTCTGCTGGCATCTTCAGATGCATTTCGTGTTTGATGGTGGTTACAGAGTACGTGAACTATTATTTCCGGGTGACCAATACTTTTCAATATGTTCTTGTGGAGGAAATGAAAAATATCACTCACTAGCTATATGATAACTATGTGAAAAATGTCTCAGTCAGTTTGTGTTTCGTTCATACCACAGGAAAAACACGCTACCGAATATTAAATGGGAGGTTTTTGAGTTAATGATGAGGTATGATGGGAGCTTTCTGCAGGTTCTAGACTGAGAACTTTCATGATTGACTAACACTTGATAATTGATGCTCAGGTTTATGTACACTGGATCAGTCGACATAACAATTGAGATATCAAAAGATCTTCTGAGAGCAGCTGATCAGTATCTTCTTGGAGGGTCTGAAGCGACTCTGTGAATACACAATTGCTCAGGTGAGGAGGGGAATAGTTTCAATGGAAAGTGATGTGGTTGGCATAATAATTAACACGGTTGCATGAATATATTTGAGACGTGAATTTTCAAATTATTTAAAAGGAACCGACATATACAGTGTAATACCATAATGTCCCACCATAGCCATACCAAACGCTCTCAGGGAGTCTGCTTCGTCCATTGAAGTTCTTGAGATGGCAGGTAATGACATAAGCGGTTGAAGCCGCTTCAGCTATCGCCGCTTGTGTACAAACAAAACAAGATCCTGGTGGAGAAGGAGAAGAAGAACGGTAAGAAAGTAATGAGTTGAAACCAAAGCTGAAGAAAATTAAGTGTTTGTAATTCAGGGGTTAATTGTATGTTAATGTACTTGGGTCACTTTAGCTGGCTGCTACAAAGACCACAAATATTGAGACTAATGTGTGTTTGTATTATTTTTTGTGGTATATCTTATTAAAGCTGAGACATACCTCAATTGTTATTCGATTTAAATCAACAAGTAAGTGTCTCACTCCCTACACAAACTCAGTGGGGTAGAGAGGGAGTGGTTGCTCCCAGACGTTTGTTTCCTGTTTGTACATTTGACTGAAAGCAACTTCATTTGGTAAAATCCTTCAGGATTCTGTTCTAAACCCATTTTACACACTGATGGGTTCTGTAAATGTAATTTACTCATATCTCACACTTGCTTATACTTTCCAGAAACATGTTAAATTGTTTGTGGAAAACGATCAAATATCAGTGAAGCAATACTATTGAAGTAAGAACTAACAAGATTCCCAAAGATGCATTTGATAGATAAAAAGCTTATCTTAGTGTATTAATAAACAGAGAAATCAAAGCAAAAGAACTTTCAATATCCAAATCCATCCAGGCAAAACAACAATACTAAAACAAAGTTGCAGAAATCAAAACCTCAAATTTCAATTTCACACAACAACAGAAGAATCACACACCAACATCAGATCCTCCTAACCCTCCTTGTAGCAGTAACAGTCTTCATCGCACTGACATCAACATTCAAAGGAACCGGAGGCTTCTTGTTCTCCTTCTTCATACTCCTCAGAGAATACCTCGGCGCTGCCGCCGTCGTCTCAACCATTGAAACAGCCGTCTTCTTCTTAACGGTTCCTCTTCTCTTAGTCGTCACAGGCTCGACTCCAAGATTATAAGGAGTTCCTTTCACTACAGAATCATCACCTCCTCCTCCTTTCTTCCTCCTCAGCCTCTCGTTCCTTCTTGCTGAATACTCGTCGTAGAGCCTCCCTCTCTCGAACACCGGAGCCACCTCCGAGTTCGCAGCCATATGCTCCAGACTCGAAGCTCTGGACTTCACTTCTTCTTGAGCGAACTCTTTCTCCACCATCTTCGCCATCGCGTGGATCTCGCTCGAGATCGAGGAGTACTCTATCGGGAGGTTCGATTCCAGATCGGAAACGTTCCGTTTCTGGAACTTCGTGAGGCCTGGTGGTGTTTGGAGGATCGATGAAGAGGAGGAGCTGGAGAGGAGGACTTGGCGTGATCGGAGACGGAGGGGAGATTTGGGAAGAGGTGGTTTCAGGTAAGAAGATCTCATTCTCGTCGACATCTTTTCTTTCAACACAGAGATTCAGAGAGACAAGGAAGATAGAGAGAGAGATTTTGTGTGATTTATTATTGTTTTTGGAGGAGCGCTCTCCTAACGGTTATATTTGTCTTGATCCGACGGCTGTGATTGCTTCAAATTCAAAATTGGAAAGAATTTTTTTTTTTGTAAAAGAATGTGGAATAATGTTGAACCGTTTCTAAAACATTAAGCATTAAATTATATAACTTACCTTATTAGGAGGATTCGCATTTAATTTGAAGATAAAGTTTAGGAGTGTTAAATATGGTTACCAACAAGACTAGACTACTAAAACAAAATCAAGGTGACTTTAGTCTCTTATCTTGTGAATGAATCTGGTGAAGAGAAATAAAGATGGTCTTATCATCATATGAATTTTGATATCAACTAGAGCTGACGTTTCTGTAAATTTTACTTAGTGGGAGGTTAAGAGAGTCTTTGACGTTATCCACCTTTTCATACAGTTTGAATAGGACTGGGCACAAGCTAGAGAAATAGACTTGCACATATTTGACTAGCCTGTTACTTACCAAAATCAAAAACTTATTTATTAAAAACCGGATTATTTGTAAGTATTTAAAATTAAAATATTTTTTTGATCATCAGAAATTCCATTCCTTTAAAAATACAAATAAACGTAACAAGCGAGGAGCAAGTATTTTTTTGGCACGAAACAAGCATTTTCCCTTTACTGGCTCTGGAATGAGAGAAATCAGCGGTTGCATGCTTTACAATTTCGATCGGTGGATGCACTCTTCTCAATCATCGATCACCAACTGAGAAACAAGATCAATAGTTTCAGAGAGGAGAACCTTAGACGATCTTCTGAGATGTTTCAACTTTGGATTCGATGATCTCCTCCTCTCACCACTAAGGCGTCTAACGGGATTCCTTTCTTCTTTGGAAATATCGTTTCAAGGGTGGAATATCAATTGGGCTTTTCTAATTTGGGCTTTACTGGGCAAATTAACTATGAGTTTGGGTTCTTAAACATGAGTTTTATAACTGGGCTGTAGAGCCACATCTACTAGGGCTGGTGTGCCTTTGTAAAAACCTTTATTTTTCTTTTGCAAGTTTAATCTGAAGCCAGTTACAAAAAAAAAACGAAACAAGCATTTTTTAACGAGTGACAAGAATTTTTGTAAGGAGTAATTAAGACATTTCAACGAGAAATACATATTCTTTATCGGGTAGTTAGTATTTTTTTAATAAGTAACGAGTAAGATAAGGAATAAAAAATATGAATAGTTTGTAAAATGTCCTATTTAGGTTTTGAAATTTGACAACTGCATTTTTTTTAATGAAAAATACACTTTTTAATTATGAATTGACTTTTTTACTCAAAATATTTCAATGATTATTAATTCGAAATTAATATATAAATTCATAACTAATAAAAATAATATCATTAAAATTATTTTGTTTAAGATAAATATGTGTGTTGAGATAAATATGTTATTTTATCATTTAAATTTTATAATAACAAAGATAAATATGTGAATTATGATTTCTCAACTTATATAAACAGTAACGAAGCTACATTGTTAAAAAAAAGTTAGGTTTATCACTTTGTGGCTGCAAATTTTCATCCTTCTTAAAAATTGTTATATTTGTTTGATGCAGCATATTGACGTTGGTATGGCTCTTATGAGAAGAAAGCCAGGAGAAAAATCTGATCTCGAAGAGCTATGAAAAGTTTTTGGAAGATCCAAAGAACTTTGAGTGGAGCTCTGAGTTTATTAGCTTCTACAATGGTATTCCGTCTAAATGTGAAAGAACACATAAGAGATTTGGTGTTGATGTCGATGATGCGTATGTGGTGTTAAACATTAAGAATGTCCACAAGATCGCTTTGGCTATATCAATTCTTCAACGTACCATTGAAGTGTACGACAGTAGTTGGAAGCTCTCTACAGGGTAAAACATAAAGCAACTACTGTCGTACACTTCAATGGTACGTTGAAGAATTGATATAGCCAAAGCGATCCTGTGGACATTCGTAATGTTTAACACCACATACGCATCATCGACATCAACACCAAATCTCTTATGTGTTCTTTCACATTTAGACAGAATACCATTGTAGTAGCTAATTGGCGTACAGTGTACAGTATTTTTTTTCAAGGCGAATACGAGACGAATAACAAATCTAAGCCAACTATGAAGTAATCATGCCCAGTCCTAGTTTGATTCAACAGATACTCAATTGTAAGGTGGTATCTAACGCCTTTGCCATTAATGATTTACCCAAAGCCTTTAAAACCTTTTCCTCTGTTCGGGTATCATACCAAGGTGATAAGTAGCTTGTTTACTGTTCGATTTGTTGAATGTGTAACTAAGCCTGCCAAAAATTAGTAAACGAAATTAGGATAGTATGATGAGAAGACAACTTAGTGGTAGACACTGAAACAAATGTCGACATTCTAAATCCATATGAAGAAACTACCTACAAAGTCTTATCAATTTCAGTAATAATACTAGACACTGAAACAAATGTTTTTTGCTTTGACCAAACACTGAAACGAATGTTTGTGAAACATAAGCATCGATGCGGCCATTCCTTTGATCTTTCAAATGTTCAAAGTTCAAGAAGAGTTCGATCTTTCTAGGTTGCTACTTCCTAATCCTAACAATAAGAAACTTTTTTAACTTCCTCCGTACCTAGAGTTTCACATTTTTTGTTATGTACCATCCGTACGTAACACGTTTTTCCTCATAAGATAGTTGAAACTCCAGAGTCACTTCCTTACTCCACTTAATCCAGATTCTATATCCTAAATCACATAAACCTGGCTACTAGTCGTACAAAAAGTTTCAAACCATCCGTTAAACAATAGATAGAGGTACACAGAGTGATTTGTTATTAAATTATAGATTAATCATGTTGAAGTAAGTAGCACTTCCAACGAAGAGAGATTTTATTTATTCATACAACTAGGCTTGTCTCTTCGTTGTGGCCCAGGCCAGCTTCTTCATTAGCTTTTCTTTTAGCTTCTTCCATGGCTTGTCTTCTAGCTTCTTCCCTAGCTTGTTTCTTAGCTTTCTTGGCTAGTCTCTTCCTTATAGCGTCCGCCATCTCCTTCATTCTCTCCGCGTTTCTGTCACTCACTTCTTTAGATGGTCTTTCATACTCAAAAGCTTCTGGAGGCGGCTCAAGCTCGGGATGGCCTCTCACAAAATATTCACTTGAAAATTCCCATGGCTCAGATTGAATCTTCTTGAAGCCCCAATACCGAAGCAGGCGGATGAACGGTGCCATCTCATCGAATAGGAGGAAACTTGGAAGAAAGTTTTTGCAAAACTCAGATTCGTTCCAAACGATGAAACTCTTCCCACTCTCACTCCACGAAACAATTGCATCCGTTGAATGATCATCAACCATCTCAAATAACGTGCGTATAAACCGGTCGTATCTACGTTTGATAAATGATATATCCATCACTAAACACTAGAGAATCCTTCCAAACACGCCCTAACATCAAAAACACACCCAACAAAATTATAAGCGACGACCACAGACAAGAATCATATTAAATTCATGGTCAACTGATTTATCGAGATACAAACTTGTTTGCGATTAGTATCACTACATCCCTAAACACAGAAAATCCAAACGCCCTAAATTCAAAACGCACAAAACCAATTATATACTAATATAAGTAACGAGATATAGAAGCAAATGGCATGGACGATAATCATATAAATTGGAAAGGGAAAAAAAAGAAGAATCAAGATCGAAACCTAAGTTGTCTCTGAAACCAAAACCTAGGAATGTTTTTTTTGTCTCATTCCCCTCATTATCGATGATCTGTTATATCTAATATACTCGGATCTTAAAGTCGAAAATAATATATAAAATAATTTCATTAAAAAGAAAAGTTTACAAAACAGATATATTACATTTAAAAATATTTTTAAATAACATAAAATATACTTCTGAAGTAATCAAATATTTTTTTATATCTATTTTTTGTTAGATGAGATAACTTACCTTATTGGGAGGATTCGCCTTAAATTAAAAGATCAAGTTTAAGGAATGTTAAATATGGTTACCAAGAAGACTAGACTACTAGACAATATCTAGGTGACTTCAGTCTTTTATCTTGTGAATGAATCTGTTGAAGAGAAATAAAGATGGTCTTATCACTATATGAAATTTTGATATTAGTTAAGCTGACGTGTTGACAAAAAAAGACGTTAATGGGTTCTTGGAAGTATTCTTTACTCCATTTTCTCAGCTCAGCCACTACAAAAGACCAAGACCCATTTAACTGATAACAAACATCCACAAATACATCGAATATGTTCTACTTCCTTGATGTGGACTCAAGGGCCTCTATTACCTTAATTAGTTGGGTTTGTTTTACAGCCCATTGGTTGTTAATTGGGATTTCAAGTTAAACAAGTTAATTATACTTAGTGAACCATTCCTCACGAGTAACGACAGATTTATTATTTAACCATATTAAATTTATTAGTGTTACTGGAACATTGGTTTGTCTGTAAATCATGTATTACTTGTAAGCTAAATAAATCGAAGCTTGATAGATTGCTCCAGTGGTGAAACTTTGGTTTTTGTATATATAAAAATATATAATATTTAATATTAAACAATTTTCTTATAACTAATTCAATTCAATTAATAGTTATATGATAATTTTATGAAGTTAATTATAAAGTTATAATATTTGTTAATATTATCACCAGTGTTTTGATTATAATCAATTAGAATTTAATAAACTAATTGTTAATAAAAAATTCACATTAAAATTTATATTTTACTTATATTTTCTATAATTTTAGCTTATATTTTTATATAATTTTACTAGAAAAGATACTAAAATAGAGTCTTGAACTGACTGATGAACTAAATCTGATCATCGGTGTCCCCTCTGATTTATAATATGCAGATGTCACAAAGATTCCATGAGTTGGTATCCAACTCGATTGACATCCTAGTTGATCTAGTAGACGAAGGAGGCGAGCTGATGGAGAGGGTACTTGAGGACCAAGATTCATACAAAACAAGTACAAGTACAAGTTCAACTTCTGATGATGGGTCAGATTCATCATCTCCTTGATACTTTGTCTGCTATGAACTTGATGAAAAGACGACGCTACTAATAATACTAATGAATTTGATGAAACGATGACACTTTCTAATATAGTTAAGGTTTGTAAGTATCTGACTTGTGAATATTGGAAGGATCTATCTATGCTAAGATCATTATAGTTGTATTATATCTCTAATGGGTTTGATGAAGGATAGTTTGGTGTGAAACTGTAGCAGAAACTTCTGCCACAGCTCCCATTTAATTATCTTATTTATAATTTAGGTCAGCTGTTAGACCAATGAAACTATCGCGTGGCATTATGCTAATTTCTGAAAATTAATAAAATTAAAACCTAATTACTCCATTATATTTTCTCTCTATCGTCATCATCTTTCACTTCCATAATCACCATTAAATATTATTGTAATTTTGAGGTTTTAGCCTCTTGAAATTTTGTATGCTGAGTAAAAGCATATATATACCGAGATGAAAGAGGGCAATATATGGATATGAGAGTACAAATAGAATACCTTGTCATACAAGCAAACCCTGAGAATTCACGTCAGTGGATTATAATTAGCCCCCGCTACAAATTAGAAGAACTTTTCTCCCTGGGGATTTGTGAAAATCTTATATATTAAAACAGAAGTCACAACATTGATTCATGTGTGATATTTTAGAAAATAGACATTCACTAGAAATCAATTTATCATTCATTTATTTCTAATAACATGGTTTCATAATATTTTATTCCTAATATAACAATAGACTCCTAGAAAATCGGATTGGTTAACAAACACAGATTTGATTCATTAGTAAACATTATAATTTAAAAAAAAATCTAACAAATCTGTTTAAAAGATTTTAACAAGATCTTATATTTTATTTTCAGAAGTATTTATGTTCAAAATACAATATGTTGGTAATAATATGTGTGATTATTTTTTTTAAAAATGACCTTCATTAGAAATCAGTTATCATTCATTTATTACTAATAATATGACTTAATAATATCAAGTCTTTTCCTAATAGTATGGTATAAAATTATGTTTTAACAATATATAGACCTTCAAATCTAACATACTAAAAACATATATCAATAGTATTTGTTTAATATTCAATAGTTTAGTTTGTGTTACAAAAAATGAAAACAAAATTCAATAGTTTAGTTTACATATATTATAAATAAATAATATTTAAGTGTTTAAATACTAATGTATGTTAATATGAAACCATTGCATTAAAATGAAACTATGTTACTGAATTATAATTATTTATTCTTATTACATGTAATCCAATAACTATTCAATAACATATGGTTTAAATACAAAATAATTCAGAAATCTGTTTAATCAAATATATTTTTATCCATCTAATATTCAAACACAAATCTAAAGGAGCAAATATATAATAAAAAACTACAAATAGAAATGATGGTATCAATTAGAGTTTTAGGTGATAAGTATGTAAACCATAACATTCTGAAAATGAAAATGATATATATTCATTTAAAAATATGGTTAATGTTTATAGCTTATTTTACTAATGATATAAAAATAAAATTTCAACATATATATAAAACAAAACCAATATCCGCACGGTTGTGCGGGTCAAAATCTAGTTGTAATTATTTTTAAACTCTTAATTTATGATAAATTTTAAAATCGTAATAATTGTTGTCATGAGTAATAAACTTTTCTACAGAGGACTGATAACAACAACACACGGTCTAGTCCTTGTTAATCATAGACGATACAGCTTCAATAAAAAAACACTACAAATGATAAATGGGCAAATATCTATGCTACTAAAACATGATCCTTCTTAATATTTACCCTCATTTTACCATGAATCCATGATATTTACTTTTTGTGTCATTATGTTTTCAAAAGTTTCTTTACATTTCATTCAGGCTACTTTCATATTTTGTTAATTGATCCAATTTAATCATCTTTAATAAACTGTACCAATATATATATATATATATATATTCACCAAAAAAATTACCACATTTGCTTACAGTCTCTTTCGTGTGTTAGTTCATTAGCAGTATACAAATAAGAACCCAGAAATATGATAGGTATAGTGAGAGACCCAACCCATTTATATATCCAGAAACAAAATATGGTTAAACAATTAATCGTTTGTCCTGTAGCAATTGTTTTTCAAAAGAATATATCATTCAAATTTTTATAAAAAATAGAATATTAACAATATTTTTATAAATTAATATCAATTCAGTTATGATTTATACGAATATTTAAAATATATATATATATATATAAATTAACAAGTGCAAATAAATTACTAAGTAAATAAAACATAACTATATAAAGTATCATGAATTATTTTATAAATTACAAAAATAAACCTAAATAAATCTATACATAAAATTCCTGAATTTGACGACTATAGTTTTTATGGATTATTATATTAAACATGCAAGATATTCCATCAAATCACAGACATGTTGAATGATCAAATAATATTGCTGAACTTCCTGCGGCACAAAGTATAACTAATGGGGAATATTCGTGAACTGCAGGTCCCTATCGGGGGAGCCTATAGGTTGACAGATGTAGCGATGAGAAATTGTATCAACAGATCAACAAAGTCTACATACTCAAACAATATAACTCAGCATCATTGAACAGGCATCTAGCCCGCAGTAACAACTCCAATGGAGTTCGCTTTGAAGATGGCTATGTTGAGGTTTGATATGCTTTCTTCATCACCGTTTATGAACCAAACTCGGTTAACGCATCTGAGGTAATGTGTCAAAATATTCAGGTTCTTGCCGCCACTCAAACGCCAGGAGAATCTGGTAAAAGGTGGTTCCAAGGTACAGCAGATGGGGTTCTGAAATTCCATATTGGCTTTTCAAGGTAGAAATCATACACTCAGTAGCTTATCTTAAGAAGTCCACATAAAAATCACACATTCAGTAGCTTATCTTAACAAGCCAAGATCCGGGTTTGCTCATAGGATGCAAGAAGCAAGGAGATAGAAGGTGTGTTGATCCTTTCTGGTGAAGGTGTTCACCTCTACAGAATGGATTATATGGATTTTGTACAAGTGAGACAAGATTACTTGATCCCATGTCCTTCGTCAAGACTAGTTACTTTCATACCTTGAACTTCATTCTGCAGGATCATAGGCAGAGTGGCGCGTGGTCATATTGTTTTGCTCTAAATAGAAATACTGAAAAAAGAGAGTTAATAATGGGAGGAGATAGGCATGTGACAGTGAGTGGCTGGACAGAAGGTGTGTGACCTTGTGACAGTCTTTTGGACCTCTTAATTAGATCTGAGTCCTTTTATTATATTCAGACAGTGTGGCAAACTAGTCTGTGATGTCCCAAAGATATTGATAAATCGGACATAGAGACATAGAACATATGCTAATTCCACATGGGGCTTGTCTTTACACATTCCTTTGTCAATCTTTTTGTAATCAACCAGCAAGATTTCACAAACTGATTTTAATTAAATTCTTAAAAAATACTTTACAAATGGAGAAGCCAGTGACCAAGAAAGAGTTATACATTAAATAAAGAACTGAACGTGGAACAAATCTCCAAGACCTTCCTTATAAAGAATCCATACTATCTGCTGATTTACAAACAAATAAATCTTATTGCATCTACAAAAATTTATATTTAGTTATATGAATCAATCACACATAAACCATGAATCAAGTGTAGATAGATGTAAGAAATCAATCAAGTGTAGATAGATGCTGCATCTCGGTAGGTTCTTCTTGGGATAGAAGCATGGACATTACCAGTGATCATGCTGCTCTTGTTGTTGTTATTGGTGTGACTGGTGAGGTTACTTTTTAAGTTGTCATGATTCTGCTGATACTGTTGTTTGTTTTGATGAAAAGAGTGTTGTTGCTTGGTGTTGAAGGAACTAAACCTACCTTGTTTCGGATGACGAGGTCTTCTTCTGGATTGAGAAAATTTAGGGATGAACACACCAGTCCCTTTGCTCTGTTCCTGATGATACATATATGGAGACGTTTGGTAGCCTGATCTGAGCATACCCTGTTTCCACAAGTATTCAAGAAACATGCTGTTAGAGAGAGGTATGTTTAGATAGAGCGAGACAGATTAAGTGTGTGGACAGAGGAATAAACCTGGAACGCGAGAGAGGAGGAGGAAGAGAGAGAAACAGGGTTTAACTGTTCATCTTCATCCATGATGAGAAGAGAGATCTGTTTGCTTATGTCTGCAAAGAAGACATCATCATCAAGCTCTAACTCCATAGTTTGTTGTTCTTTAATAACAAGTCTTGTGTTTTTTTCTTTGCTTGAAGGTGTAGCTCGAGGGAATGTTGAAAGAGTCAAATAAATAGGCTAGGAAAATTTGGCCCTTAGAGATAGGAAGAGAGAGGAGAGCATGTGGGTTGGAGAGTGAGGCCAAAGATGATAAGTTTCTTGGGCTTCCACTTAAAACCAATTGGTTATTAGTGGAGTCTCCCAAATCCCTTATATATTATTCATGTTCCCTTACATATATCCAATGTGGGATCTTCTCTCCAATACCCTCCCTCGAGATAATGGTGGGTCTAACCATTAATCTCGCAGAATTCATCATACCCCTCCGAGATCATGCTTTATCTTCTAGCGATCTCGGAGAACTAAGCCTTTTCTGGGCCATCAGCTAATGGGTTGATCAGGCCACTGTCCGGGCGAATTAAAGGGTCAAGGTATTGGGCCGGCTCTGATACCATGATAAGTTTCTTGGGCTTCCACTTAAAACCAATTGGCTATTAGTGGAGTCTCCCAAATTCCTTATATATTATTCATGTCCCTTACATATATCCAATGTGGAATCTTCTCTCCAATTAGAAAAAATAAAAGATTTTGAACAATGTATCTGGCTTAAGTCCCCACAATACACAACATGAATGACAGGAGGTTGTGCATTGATGTTATCCAGTTGTTACACGTTAGAAAGATAGAAAACAAAGTTCACAAACAACTCATATCCACTCTGTTTTTATTAGACTTGCATATATCTTTTTTTATTTCACCAGAAACGTTATAGCTTTACTAACATTTTTTTAAGATACCCTTTGGTTTTCATTACGCATCTATTATGATGATAGTGGTCAAAAACAACTATCTTTGATAGGGACCTAAGGAAATCTTTCTTATGGCTACAAGATCCTAAAACAGCAACATCTGAAGACAGTTTGTGGTGGGCAGTTGAGGAAATGGACAATACACAATTTGAATTTCGAAGAGAGAGAGAAAGAGTGAGAATCTAACTCATTAATATGATATGGTTTGAGGATAGTGTTTGGGTGAAGTAGGGTCACAAACCGATCCCACTTGATGGGTAGTTCACATAAACTATCTCCCAAGCAAAACTTGATGGTCTATAAGGTATATGTACACTATTATCTGTTCTCGGTTTCATATCACCTGTGTTTGAAATTAATCTCAAACACAAGATCAACTTGTTTTTAGGCTTTATGTTTTCTTGTCACATGTTCATATAAACCCATCTGTTTGGAATCAAAAACATTTTTTATTTTCATCACGCATTAAGAATTTGCGGTCACAGCTATTAACGACAGAACCAAAAATACGGAACGGGACAAGTCAAAGTTGCCCAATTATCTATTAATGGATCTAGCTGCGGTCAAAGGGTTGTTTCTCTCTCTGACTTTCATGCTCCAATGGCTGTATCCATATCTGTAACACCATCGGCTCCTTTGAAAACAACCCTTAGCTTCGTTAAGCTTGACTGTTTCTCTTCGTTCTTGAGGGCAGTGCCAAACACATGGACAGTGTCCTTCTGGACTCTTCCCATGAGGTCATAGAGCGGCTTGCTTAGGTTTGGTCTGTGCATTTCTTCTAGAACCGGAGGCGCCTGCATGTAGAGGCTGTCTTTGCCGTGTTTGACACTTGCTTTCGACAGTAGAAGCTTGGGATGTTCTTCAAGCATGTCAATGAACTAGAAGAACAACAAAATGACAGAGAACTGAGATGCAGGATTCTAAATGGACAAACAGTGAGAGTACACAATGGATTTAAATAAGATGGAACTAGAGAAGAGGATAAGCTAGTATCATGGCAAGAGGGCTAGAGGAAGGACCTTTTGCAAAGTAATCGATGTGTCCAGCTCAATCAGAATGCCCGGACCACATACAAGACAGTCCTGGTCTCTCTCGAACTCAGTCACTTTAGTGTGGAGACCCTCTCCACCGTTATACCTTACAAAAAATGAAAACCAACCAAAATTACTAAGGGATAACATTGAATTCTTTGCAAATTCTTGAATTTTACTAGAAAAAACAAACACAACCAATCAAGCAAGGAAGAAAGAAATAAGTAAAACCATACGTAAGGTAGTTTGCAACTGTTTTGCTACATCCAGATACAATCTTCAAGGTCTCCAGCGCGCAAGCTGCTGATATAATCGCGTTGGTGGATGCAATCGCAGGTATTATGTTTTTCACCACACCCTATATTCAAAAACAAGGTTCTCTCTCACAGTTACTTACTGAATACAAATCAGTGGAATCTTCTAGAAAGTGAATGGACAAAAAGAAGGTAAGAAGAACAGTTACATACTTGTGTGAGAGAGTATGTGACACCTGGAATTCCAAAAAGCTCGGCTCTCTTGATAGCCTGCGAAGATAATACAGAGAAGTAAATCAAAACTAAAACTCATATAGCATAAGAATGTAAAAGTATGACTTTACCTCATCATAGACCCACTTCATATGTTCTGGCTCATCAGGATCAAAGGACTTTCCACCATGAACCTTCAGGAACAATAGACTATGTCATGACTAAAACAAGTACATATCCACTAGGAAAGAAGAGTCCTCTTTCAAGAGAGTCCCTTCACATACCTCATGCCACTTAATGAGATGAGCGTATTCAATGCAATGAGCTGCATTCCTAGGCGTTTCCGCAAGGGTGCACAAAGGAAACTTCACTTGAGGTGGGAAAAGCCAAATCGTGCACTCAAAACAGGGCGTAACACCAGGAACGATAACTCTAGCATGACCCTTGAAACCTTCGGTTCCACCATCAACCATCGGCTTGATTGTTTCTCTTCTAGGCGTATCATCTTCATCATACTCTACATTATTTCACAAAACACAATGATCAGAGAGGGAGAAAAGGCAAGAGAACTTAAAAAAAAAGCCGCATGAATTTTCATTACCAAGAAACCCACAAGCTACACCGTTGATGTATCTCCTAGCTTCAATAGAATCAAGACCAAGAGCAATGATATTAAAATCGTTATAAAAGTCAAGCTCTTTGTCTTCAATGCGTGAAAAATGCGGCACAATCTCCACTCCACTCACTCTCTCCATCACACGCTTTGCTGCTACCTCCGCCTTTGGCTTCCCCACATCTTCAAGCCTAAAACAAAACCAAACAAAACCAAACCAAACCAAACCAAATCAATCAAACCATGACATAAGAGATTCATATGTTTCAATGAGAGAAAGACATAGAAACTTGCCTGAAGAGGAACTGGCGATTGAGATTGGTGACTTCAATCCGATCCATGTCAATCACATCAAGATTACGAAACCCTGAAAGAGCCAAGTCCTTGAGGAGCTCACAACCTAATCCACCAGCACCAACCACTAAGACTCTGACATACTCCCTTATGTCGTCTCTAAGCTGTATAAGGAAAAAAAAAATCGAAACTTAGAAAACTATATTAAAAGAAAAGACACGAAATTTAAGAAACCCTCGAAGAGAAGCAATCGAATAATGATGTAATAAAAAAAAGGCGTTTACTTCGGCTCCGGGATAGAAGTCGGGTCCGACGAGATTCCCTGCTCGGAGAAGAAGCTTGTCGAGATCTCTCGTCTTACTCTGGGGAGAATCGAGATCAGCCATTGAAACCGGAGGGGAGGAGAGGAAGAGAGAGTGGCGATTCACCGAAACTGATTTTGACGGAGGCGAGCTCGAACAATCTCAAGGAGTCCGACCAAAGCTACGCGCTGTCGGACACGATGCCTTATACTTATTGGGTCAACATTGGGCTGGGCCCAAAACTAAATTATATATTAGGATTGTTAATACATTACCATCCATTGGTTTGTTAATTTTGCTATTTCTTAAAATGTTTTTTTTTCAGATACCAATTAGCAAATTTCCTTTTACTAAAAATTTTGCTGGATTTTTCATATTTCTAAGATTTCTTTCCATAAAATTCAAATTATATTGTCTTAACTACTGTCCATATGTGGGTGATATTCATTCTCTTTTACTTAATAAAAATCCAATTTACTCTGGAAAATTGATTCTTACCACAACTGTTTATTGAACCATCTAACCAATCAATCTCTCAAAAATTCATACAGTAACTTTTTTTTGTCTTTGCTATTAAAACCTCACACACACACACAGAAAAGAAAAAAACAAGACAATGGAAGATATTTTGGTCTACATATTTAGGGCTGTGTTGGTTTGCTTTTGCCTTATGGGTGGTTGCTTCATCGCCGTCATTTGTTGCACCGAGCACAGCGAGGAACGTAAGAATCTAGTTGAGGTGGAAAAGGCTGAAACGGCGGTCACAAAAGATGTTTCAGAACCCTCGTCGTCTGCCGCCAATTATGACACGTTCATAAAGCCTCATCATGTCCGAGCCTCTCATCCTTATCACCATCACCATCACCATCATCATCACATTCATCATCACGCACCACATTGATAGACCAGTCCCCTGCTCTTGTCTTTCGATTTGTGACGTTTTCTTTCTAATTTTTTTTATTGAACTCATTTTTTTTCTAGTTGCGTATTGTTTAATATATTTTTTTTCTAATAAGGAGAATGAATCAAAGTTCCTACACATACCGAGCCTTTTGTTTTTCTTTTGTTATTTGATGAGTTATGAAACTAATTCTTGACTGATGCAGTCACCCAGTGATGCTTTACCTAATTACATATATCCCCATACAATTAACCTAACCACCCTATTTAAAACGTCAGCGTTCTGAAGTCAGGCTTTTGAATAAGCCTCTACAGAGAAAGAACAGTCTGTTTTACCATTATGTAAAGTTGTCTGAAATCTGAATTATCGTCCGTGTTTGATCTTGAATAGTACCCTGCAATGCATGCTTAAGAAACAATGCATAAAGAACAGACACATCCGCATCTCTCCACTTGTCCGCATAGAATCCATATTTTCTATTTTTTTTTTTTTTTGAGAATCATATATTTTCTCTGGTGATCCTTTAGGTGGTACGGCTTTGGAGAAACGGTGCTATATAGTATTCAACAGTGCAATCGTAGTCTTGAAAGTTAAACACGAAGAAGCCCATGTGCTTTTGTGATGGTTTTGTTGTTCATTTTGCAGATAGAATCCTTGTTCTTGACAGCAGAAGCCAGAAGATAACAGACAAAGAAGAGATTCCCATTGTGTTCTTCCGATAGAGTCTCCTACATACTAGCCGCTTGTTCCTTACTTTGTCCAGCGTCAGCTTCCCATCAAATCTGATCCATTTCATAAACAAAAAAAATGAGTGAGCTAAGTAGCTGAACTAAACTCTTACTAACAACTCCAAAGGTCATACGAGGTCTAACGTTCTTCCTCCTAAGTGCTTATCTAACGGTGGGATATTGGGAATATCTTGATAATTGTAGACAAATAAAAAAATACAAAATTATGGAAGTCATAGATTCTTAAAATACTTCAAACACTGTTGGCTTCCATTAACAAAACATAAAAGGAGTCACTGGTCCAATGAAGAGCACACACTGACACAGATTATTTGGAAACAAACAGAGAGAGATAAAACACTTTGCCTATAAAATAATTAAATAAATATATAAGACCCTCCCGTTCAGACGGAGAGTCCCACTCTCGGTGCTGTATCGGAAGCGGTGGGAGGGTGTTTCTCGGTCCCTTTCGGTAGAATCAAATCTAAATGTTGGTGAAACATGGCGTCATCTCCGCCCTAACACGATCGACTTCTTCTTCTTCTTCAACTGTGCTGAGAAGGCAACAGTTCTTGGTACGAACGCTTTGTGCCTCAACAACTCATCTCCCAAAGCTCATCAGAAGAGCAACAATGAGTTCCAAATCGGAGGCCGACGCTGAGAGTGTTCTTAGAACCGTCACACCATCGCTCGACCCCAAACGACACAAAGGCCAAGCTGGTTAGAATTTCGAAATCAAAGATCGGTTTTTTTTTTCGAATCAAAATTCCAACTTCAAAGTTTGAGTCTTTAAGAATTGTAAAACTTTGATCTGGCTTTAGGGAAGATAGCTGTGATCGGAGGATGTCGTGAATACACTGGAGCTCCTTACTTCGCCGCCATTTCAGCTCTCAAAATCGTCTGTAGTTTCGTTTCTTATTATATTAGCTTCTTTCTACTCATCTTTGGTGTTTTAAAAACTCATGTCTTCTTGTCTGGTAAAAACCTGTAGGGTGCTGATTTGTCTCATGTGTTCTGCACGAAAGACGCAGCTCCTGTTATTAAGAGTTATAGTCCTGAGCTTATTGTTCACCCCGTTCTTGAGGAATCTTACACCATCAGGTGAAGAATGTGAATGCTCCTGTCCACATTGTTTGTTTTATTAGTTACAAAGCCAGTTGAGTAATCTCTATCTTTTGTTATTTGGATTCAGTCAGCTCACTGAGGAAGAGAAGAGAAAAGTTGAGGATAAAGTGATAGGAGAAGTGGATAAATGGATGGAAAGATTTGATTGCCTTGTGATTGGTCCTGGTCTGGGAAGGGATCCTTTTCTCCTTGTACAGACTTCCTCTCATCACATTTACGTAATTTGATTCTTCAATGCTTTGGTTGGTTGACTTTGACTTGACTTAGATGGCTCTGTATTTTCCAGGAATGTGTGAGTAAAATCATGCTTCTCGCCAAGAAGTCCAATGTACCTTTTGTTGTTGATGGGGTAAGCAGTGATTTGGCTTGCTTTCTTTTCCCGGATTCTTGTGATTGTTCTTCTGTCTCTTACATTTTTTCTATTTGTATGATGATTCTGCAGGACGGGCTGTTTCTTGTAACAAATTCCATTGATCTTGTCAAGAGCTATCCGCTTGCTGTCTTGACTCCAAACGTGAACGAGTATAAGCGCCTGGTTCAGAAAGTGCTGAACTGTGAAGTGGACGAAGAGAATGCTGAAGATCAGCTACGTTCATTGGCCAAACAGTAAGTTATAAAACTCAGTTTACTAGCCTTGATTGTTCTGATAGTAATATTAGATGCCTGTGCCATTCAGGATTGGTGGTGTAACGATTCTGAGGAAAGGGAAATCTGATCTTATAAGCAATGGTGAGATAGGTGAGTAACATTCTCTCTATCTTTTGTTTAGAAAACGTTTGAGAATGTCGGGTGTGATTGTATCTATTTTTTGCAGTAAAATCAGTGAGTATATATGGTTCACCAAGGCGATGTGGTGGACAAGGTGATATTCTCTCTGGGGGGTGAGTTCACTATTCTTTGATCAAATACCATCAGATTATTCACGGTTCTACCGCCACTAATAAAGCGCCTGCATCTATCTGGTTTCGTTTAGTGTTGCAGTGTTTTTGTCATGGGCGCAACAGCTTAAGTCAGATCCTGAAAGGTTAAGACATCTCCTTTATCTTCTAGCTCAAAACGTTGGTTGATTGAGCTAAGTGTTTTTGACACACACACACTGAAAATTTCAGTCCCTCTGAGAGTCCAGCTATCTTGGGATGCATAGCTGCATCAGGCCTGCTGAGAAAGGCTGCATCTCTGGCTTTTACAAAACATAAGAGATCAACTCTCACAAGCGACATCATCGAATGTTTAGGGGAGAGGTATGTTATTTCTTTCTTAGTGAAAACTACTACTACAATCAGAAAAACTACTTTAGTTTTCGTTCTTCGGTGTTAATTGTTTCGGTTTCTGTCTACAGTTTGGAGGATATCTGCCCTGCATCTTAATCTGCAGAGCTGGTCTTTACCTTCTACTACATCTTGTTTTCTGTGTAAAAAAATTCAGAAGCTGTTCCTGTTTCTGTCCTTTTGTGTTTTTTTTTTCTCTGGAACTGTTCATCTCAATAACAAAAACATGAATGTTGTGATTACCAAATAAAGATTTACTTAGGATCCATTCTCTGCCAAGTCTCAATATAACTTCTCACAAATCCATGTTTGAGGGTGTGTAGATAGATTGGTAGACAATTAATGAACAAGAGAAAAGAATTAAGAGAAGGTAGAATTTGAGTTTAGACATAACTTATTGGAACACGAAGACAGACGCGAGCTGTACAAAGAAGCAAGAGACAAAAAGAGAGATACGGACACAACACACCATGATAGCTTAAACAACTCATAGAACAGCTTGTTTCTCTCTCTCTATCTTATTTTCATTCTGCTTTTGGGAAGTTTCAGAGATTAAGAAAGATGGATCTTGAATTTATTTTTCCCCATTCTCAATCTGCAAGAACAGTTGCTCCTTCCACCTGTTTCCACAACCAATTGTTTGTTTTATGAGCCTTTGTGAAAAAATAAAACTAGAGGTTTATTAATCTTGAAGAATCAATCAATCAATCACCTTGAAGGTGGCTCCCCAAATTTCTTCCTCTTTAGCAGGAATGGCAGTGATCTTGTTCTTAGGGTTCTCAAAGCTCCTTAGCCCACCTAACGTACTCGAGTAGAAACAGCCTGCAACGCATGCAAAGCACAACCATCCATAATCACACCCAATCAAGCTAGTAATGTCCTGAAATACAATCTTGAACGTATGAGTGAAACAAAAGAAGATGAAGAAAACCAACCTTGAGGGAAAGACGCAAGAGACTTGCCACAAGCACCCTTTAGCAACTCAACATCATCAGCAAATGCCACATACCCATCAGCTGTTATCCCCCAATACAATGGAACCTTACCTTCTTGGTCCTACACCAAATCAAAACCGACTTTTTAACCTCCAAGTTCAATGTACCACCTCACAATCATAAAAGGGTATTTGAGGAGGGTTAAGAAGAACTTACAGAAGCTACAAAGAGTGTGGAGGTTGATTTATCGAAAACCACAAAGGCGAAATCACCACTTAGGTGTGCTACAACGTGGTTGGCAGGGTAAGGAGCTCTGTCACGGAGAGTCTTGTAAGCCTCAATGACCAAGAGAACCTCGTTTGCATTCTTAGCAAGCCCGTATTGCTGTTTCAAGCTTCCTAAGTTGTCAAGAGCGCCTTGGAACAAGCAGAATATCTCATCCTTAGCCCCAAATGACCTACATATCAATTCAAACAAAACCAAAAAAAAACATCTTAAGACAAGTCTATATAGTCCATGAAAAAGATAAGTCTATATCTTTTCTAACAAATTCCAAAAATAAGTCAATTTGAGATCTCTAGAGGAGCAAAATAAAGGTTTAAATCCATTTGAAAAAAAAATGTATTGCAATTGCTTAAGTTTCAAATGGAGAATAGTCATAACGATGACTCAGCAAGGGATTTTAAATAGAAATGCAAATCATGGACGTATATGGGTAATAAGAGCTGAAGATATCTATATAGCTTTATAGGGTCTGATAGACCAATCAATGCTGCCTTTTTAGATTGGTCATAACTCATACCACGATTTTGAAATATAACTTCTTCTACCACATAGTGTCTAATTGGTCATGAGACATGATGTCATTGAGAAACTGATATCATGGATAGTAAATAGTGACTGTACTACTACACCATTGGTCCATTAATTACGATCTCGTGTAGCCGTCTCTGTCTGAACACGGACCAAGTTTTCTACAATTTCAATTTAATGGTTAAACTATTCTTCTACCACAATCTTGATCTTCTTAAATTTTGTTCTTGAAATATTTTGATAATCTTTTTCCGACTAGAATTGTAGTCTCGTCAACATGAACCACTTACCTATGAGTCATGTTCGAGAAGCTCGTGAATCATCTTTGATGACCAACACAACTTCTGAGACATGTCGGTAACACCGTTACCGACAAATTCACTACTAGACTTTTCTATCTAAAATTCTTTGGATAATCTTTCAATCTATATTTTAATAGGTTCATGAATATAACATGTAAATACTTTTTTTTGTGCAATGATTGGATTTATATTAAGCTTGGATCATAAACTGGAATCATTTCATTAAGTATCTGATATTTTAAACTTTAGTATTCGTCCATCCAATCAGGATTAAGTATCCATAATCTTTATGGATTAAGTATTCGTCCATAATCTTTCGTAGATTAAGTATCCAATCAGGATGGACACATATTTCTCGAATTATATAATATTTTATTGTAAAAAATGTTTGGACTTTACTCTTTCATTATTGATAGGGTCCACACACCACACCACAAATGCATCACCCTTTCAGTGGAGTGCCTAATCCTAGAAGAATAGCTTATGTAAATCGGAATCTAGTTTAAGATTATATTTTAAACTAAATTTTATATACAACTTAATTTAGTTTTATGATTTTTTCACTAATTCCTTCTCATAAAGAAAATCGGACAAAATAGTGTCCGCTTGGTTGATCCATGCAACTGGACCCTACGTTGTTTTTTTTTGTTATGTTTAAAGAATATCAACCTTAATTTTCCAGGAAACTAAAACGCTCGACGATGGATCATCGCAGAGCTGATTTTAAGTTTCAACAAGAGATGAAAACAAGCAAATAGCCGGCGACTCACCTCGGACGAAGAGGACTCTCTTTGTGGTGGCTGTACGCAAGCTGCACATAGTCTCCGACTTGTACGGACACGGATGATGGGTTTTTCTCGACAAACTTGTTAATTAGAGTCGCTCCGGTTGTCTTCGGCGACGGAGTACGGCTGCCGGCGGCCACCAGCTCTTCCGGCAATGATACGATAGCTCCGCTAAAGATTCCCAACATTTTCTCTCTTCTCTGGTATTAAACAATTAGAACCTCAATATCCACAAGAAAAAAAACACTATTCTACTAGAAAATTTAAATCTTTGAGTTACTTCTTTCTCTGTTAGATATCAGACACGGAGGTTGAGACAAAGGAGATAGATGGCGTTGATTAATATAGGTGGATGATGAGGATATCATGGGCATTTTCGTCATTTACAAATTATCTGAATCTTCTATTGGTTCTTTGTTTTTTTAGTTTCTTACACTGAAATTAACGCAATAATACGTAGAATCCCACACAGAGGACCCATGTTGCCATTTTGTCGTCTCTTATCTCCTCCTATTCCTTGGTATAAATCAGTTTGGTTTAAGGGAAGGATTCCCAAACATGCGTTCATTTCTTGGCTGGTCACTCTTAACCGTCTCTCTACGAGAGACAGAGACAGGATGAGACAATGGAGCTCTTCGGTCTCCCCATTATATCTTTTGTGTAGTGCTGCTGATGAAACCAGACAGCGTCTCTTCTTTGATTGTGGATTCAGTAAAGAGGTATGGTCATTTTTCTTCTCAGCTTTCAATCTTTTCCCTTCGATGACGTTCATGGACGCTCTGCTCTGGTCTAAAGCTCCTACGAGAGATAGTAAAATTAACTTGATTCTTAAGCTCACCTTCCAAGCATCAATATATATGGTTTGGAAAGAACGTAACTCCAGGTTGCATTCTCAGTCATCTCGTCCAGCGGCGTCACTGATCAAGAAAATCCAGAGTCTTCTTAGAGTAAAGATGGACATCTTGTCGAGAAAGCAACGGAATCTCCCCTCCACGGTCACCCTCTTGTCTACTTGGCGGGAGGCGTTCGATAGCAAGTTTTTAGTTCTTGTTCCTTTCTTTTGTTCTTCTTTTTAAATTTTTGAAAAGTTGTAATTGAGTTTATAAATAATGGAAATTTAAAGTAAAAAAAAAATAAAAAAATAAAATGATATATTGCCATATTTATTCTACTTTTAAGTGCTTTTGCCTAAGTCGGTCCTGCTATAACTAAAATCACCAACCATATCTCAGAGATTTAATTTAGTGTTAGTGTGGTTCGTATTTTTTTGACAAAATCAGATATGTTTTATGAGCCAATAGACTAGGAGAGATTGTAGAGTTCGTTTTCTGAAAGCAACTTGAACCTAATTTAAATTGACAACTTATTTCGATAATATTACAATATTTTAAAAATTTAAAATTTAGGTTATGTCAGATTAAAATTAAATGTATTTAAATAAAATGAACGAAGACAGCTACGGATTCCAAATTATACATGTCTCATTGTTTAAAAGACAAATTGGAAAAAAAAACGAATTATTATGACATGTTCACTATAAAATCATCAGAGGTTCCAAACCTTGCGCTACATTGGACCTTTCGGAATAATAATTTAGAACTCTCACGAGGAGCTTATACAAGGGGCTGTAGTTTCAGTTGCAATCTTTGTAAAGAAAAATGAATGCGCTTGGCTTAAAAAAACAAGAATATTAAAATTGTTTTAACATTTAGACCACAAAAAAGAATATTAAAAATGTTCAAACAGTGAGCCGCCCATTGTTTTTGTTTTGGGGATGTCTTTTAACACTGGCCTAATTCAAATAATCTATGTCTACTCATTACACAATATGATTCAAAATTTGAGTGGTGCGTAGACTGATCCACAAAGTTCGCTGTAAAACAAAACACAACCTTATGCATTAAATGTTTGCAAACATAGCCCAATTTACTTTTTCCAAACTACGAAACCTAAACAATAGTTTTNTTTTTTTTTAACAGGGATGTTCCGTAGCCCGTAGATCCGTAGACACTTCCGTAGTTTTCTGCAACCCATAGGCTCGTAGTCACTTCCGTAGCTTTCCGCAACCCTTAGACCCGTAGTCACCCCTGGCCCGGAACCAGCCGTCACTAATACCCATTATCCAAGAGCCCAACACCAACGCCGCGCTTAAATTTAAACTTGAGGAGGGCGTAAAGTATTCCGTGATCACATGGAGTTTTGAATCCGGATCCTTATCGGCGTTGGAACTGCCTCAAGACCACTAGGCCACCACCATGTGGTTATCCTAAACAATAGTAGTTAAACTCCAATGAAGAAATTGATTTCAATTAAATACAAAGATGGCTGAGTTGCTGAAGATCGTTGACCGCTAGTTAAGAAAATGGGACTTTCAGTATAGGAAACCCCATAGAACAAAAAAAAGGTTTGGTGACAACAGCCGGTAATTGTATAAGATAAGAACTTACAAATATTTCATGCCTAGTATCAAAGACCTCAATAGGACCGACGAAATATTTGAATAAACAAATGTGGACCGACGAAATGCTAGACCACAATTTAGTACTTGAGAGAGAGCATAATTATTTGCTAGCAATAGGTCATACGGTACCAAACATATTTCGTTTAGAGCTGCACTACTTAGACATTTCGATCGGACAATTATTGTTTTATCTATTGTCCAATGTCCAAGAATATGGATGATTAAATTATTATCAGATTCCTATGTATATATTAGTATATTGTGATTTGTACATTTAATCAGAATCAAGCTGGAATCTTAAAATCATATTCCCTAAAACCAATAAGAATATTGATAATAATACTGATATAAAATAATTGAAAACACTGACTGATGTTATCATTTTGTTTTGTTGATGTTAACAAAATAATAATAATTTTATTTTATTATAAACAAGCCACTAGTTGTATTGTTCTCTTATCTCCACGAGAAAATAACTATAGAAAATAAAAATAAATACTTGAGGAGTGGCAAGCATCAAGCATGGACCTGGGGATCTGGCAGCAACAGCTGAAAACGACTTTGATATTGTTGCACATTATTCATCTTTACAAATTTCCAAAAAATATTTCTAATCAAGATAGTTATCTCATTCGAAGATGACAGATACAAGTTTTTTTTTCGACATACGATTATCCAACATATAGTAATAGTTTGTAAGTCATGCGAAACTGTTATTCTATCTACAAATACGCTTTGGAATGGGGATGTGTAGATTTAAATTCCGTATCATTTAACTTAAAACAATTATTATTGGACCATCGTTGATACAATGATATAGAGGCAAAATTATCACCCATCTCATTCACCTTAGCTTTTGTAGACTACAACAATACAAAAGTCTTAATGTGAAAATTATGTTGCTTTCATGTTCTTTTTTTTGTTTTTGGCAATATCACGATTTTTCATAATGTTTTAGGCTGTTTGCATTGTTTTCTTTGAAACGAGTATGGCCTACCTATTTTCTGCGAGTTTTTTCTTGGCGGTATTTATACGAAAACTCAATGGAACAAATTTTGAATATTGGTCTAAGAAATCCTTATAAAATTCTTATACAATATAAATAAAAACAATTATACTTGGCTTGAAATTACTGAAAATATAAATTAAACCCGTCAGTGAAAGCACCCAAAACAAACAAAGTCCAATACAAAGGCTTCTAACTTTTAACCCACATGTAATAGTTGGGCCAACCCAATTCGGCTCTGCGTTTACTACATATCCATACATAGGTATTGTCCAGACTCCATGTTTTTATTCCGTATCCCTCTGCTGGTTTGTATGAATCTTGTAATGCTAAAAAAACCACGATAAATTATTTATACAGTAGAATTCAAGAAATGTTCTCGGTTACTCCTATATGAATGTTCGATGATAACTCTGTACGTGGGGTTGAGCCTCGGAGAGGAACTCTTTAAACATGGCTAATGTAGCTGCGAGCATGGAACAATGCTACATATCCATACATAGGTATTGTCCAGATTCCATCTTCCTTGCTGGCTCCTTTGCCTCTACATCTTGTTTCATCTTTCTCAAAAGTCTTTCCTCTACGGCGGATGTTTAAAAACTCTTTTGAATTTATGTATCACGACAAACAAACCATATTAGTGTAAATGAGTGAAGTTGCTTACAGTAACTCATGTAAGAAACGGCGTCCTCTTATGTCATAGCACACAACAAACAAAGAGCGCGAAACTGACAATATCTACAAAGTTAAACAAGATGTTTTCTTTTCTCCACTACAAAGCTTCTGGTCGGAAGGAATCTGGATTAGAGCGTGACCTTTCTCCAAACCCCATCATCGAGTTACCCAAATCAAAGTCCAATACAAAACCTTCTAACTGTAACCCACCCATTGTAATCGGGCTGACCCGGTTAGTCCCGCCGTCTACAATACCCAAGCATTGGACCCCACCACCAACATCCACCAATAGATTCTTCCCCTGAATCCTCCACCTCACCATCTCGCTCTGCAACGCGAGTTCAACCGCCGGAAACTCCACCTCAGTCGAAGACGTGCCCGTGAAGCAGAGACTGAACGGTGCTACGGGTGCCACATATTTTGCGTTAGTCGCAGCTTTAACGTAAGCTTCCGCAAACACCGCGTAGAGCGAGCTCTCTAGCATCGTGTAAGGAACCAACGTGCTCAGCTTCGCCGATAACGTACCCTCCACGGAAACCTTCTTCCCGTTGACTCTGATCGATTTCACGTTGATTAAGTAACCACCGCTCGAGCTTGTAGACAGTGGCGTGTAGACCAACGATCTAGCTGCGTCCTTTCCGAACAAATCCTCCACCGATCTCGTTGACACGACGCCGTTCGACGGCGACAGATAAACCGTTAAACGACGGGGTTCGTTAGTTTGCGCGGCGAGTTGGGATGGGAGAGAGATCTGGGCCTTGGAAAGGCCCATTACTCCTTGGGCTCCACTAGCGAGCCCACGTAACAGCAACGGAGGAGCACAGGCGAAGAGTACCTCAACGTTTCCCTGAGAAGCAACAGATCCGAATGACAAAACGTCTGTTGCGAGCTCTCCTCTCGCTGTAACCCCAACGGCGCCGTTTCGGACGAGCAAATCGCAATCAGTGTTTTGGTCTCCACGCGATGAAACTCTGTCGTTCCCAGCTTTGGCTTTCAGACAGCCGCTTGAGCTTCCATGGATCAGACTTCGAGACGTGGAGATCTCTCCAGAGGAACAGTCGAACCATAGAAGAGAACCGGAGAGATCAACGACGAGCTTAACGGTCTCCGGCGAGTCACCAAGGCGAATCTCTGCGACGTATTGACCTGTTGATAAGTCTCGAGTAACAGGGAAAACGACACCGTTGACCGAATCGGAGATCTGTGATTTGGTGATGAAGATAACGGAAAGGAAGGAGAAAACGAAGAGATTCAGACAAGAACAAGCCATTACAAGTGTGACTGGTTGAGTGAGGGGGCAGGAGATGGGATCTGGACGGTTTTAAAAGGACTAGGTCCTGGTCCGAGAGAGATAGAATTAATAAGATGCGGTGGGCTGACGCCGGTTCAAGGATTGGTTGTTTTAAGGTAAGCGCTGAGTAGGACCGCGTGTCGTTTCGCGAATCGTGGGGACTTTTTCTTTTGGTCAATGTTTATCCATTTCTTTTTCTAAAAAAGGTAGACCACTAGAGCAATTTCGGCACGTGCGGCGGGATTTTTTTAATACGTCGAGATATTTTCATTTTTGTCGTTTCTTTTGGGAATATCCTTAATCGCTGAAGAGTTTATGCGCCAGTTGGAGTGGTTTGGTAGTTTGCTAATTCTCCACGTTACTATATCTCTATCTAAAAATAATTCTCCACGTTATAAATAATTCATGAATAATAATAATACGATTTTTAGATTGATTGCCTGAGTTTATACATGAGCCTGATGAAAAATCTAATGGTTATGGCCCAATACATTGCGGGTGTAACTGGTAACCACTATGAGAACATTAGGAATAGATAGAAAAGGATGCTTCGTGACTCTATGAACTCCCTGGGTTTGTTTATGTATTACATAGTAGTTTCATATCAAAACTACGAAGACAACAAATAATTTATCAATCGATGTTCTTCTACAAAAACCAAGAATCGAGAGCTAGAGGTAGAGCTATAATATTATTATATGTGCATTAACGGCTGACCTTTTTGCTCAGTAAACTTATGTTTTGTAGTTTGTAAGATAATTGTACAAATTAATTTTTAACCAGCAGCTTCTCTCATGATTCTCTGGTTTTCAGGGTCCTGAGGTGATTGAGAATCTATCTTTATCAAGAGCGGCTCATTCAAACCAGCTGGAGCATCAACCACATTGTTCAGCTCAGGTAAGGCTGCAACCGCTCCGTTCATATCTCCTCCGTGCTCTGCCAAAGCTTTTCTTAGAGCGTTCTGTGCCACCTTAGTAACGCACACCATCAATATCACTGCAAAGAAAAAAGACGAAAGAAAGAAAGAAACATAAGTGACTCTATGCATCTTTGCAGGTTCATAAAGATCACATGTAACTTTCAAACTAACCGGATACTACAAGGCTCAGAATCAATGATGCCTGCAAATTACCAAAGATCGTTCAGAAAAGAGACTGAGAAAGAAGCTGGGAATGTACTTTTTAAGTTAAATTTGTGTAGATCTAACCCAGTGACCGAAAGATAGTTCACTCCACTTGTGAGTCACATCAGAAAGGTCTTTTAGAGTTGTTCCAACATACACTAACGCAAACGTTATTGGCTGCCCAAATTAACAAAGCATCAAGCTGTGTTCTTTTGATTTTAATACTCGTAAACATTTATCATGGAGAGAAGGGGACTAGATGAAGATTACCATCATCCCTAACCAAGAAGAAAGCAAGTATGGTCCCAGCGTAATTGGCGTTACAGATAAGAGGTAGTTCAAAATGCTGAATGGGAGAAGAGGAGCAAGCCGGAGCAACAAGCATATCTATATGTTCAGTATTTTACATATTCACATGTTTCAAAAACAGAGTGTCAGCAGTTAAAAAAATGATAAAGACTTGCATTGGTTGTTCTCACCTTGAAACCGGATTTCTCAATGGCGAGTGCCACCGATTGAAACTGAGGATAGTCCTTCAACTTTGCAACTACAAAAGGTCTTCCAATCTGCATAAGAGCATTCATCATAAGAGTAAAAAGATACTATAGCATATGTCTGCAAATCTTCTAATTACATAAGAAGTTTGGGACACTTACCGTACGGCCTAGAAGAAATGCTGCTCCAGAGCCAAGTGTAGCTCCCACCGAGTCCGCCACAAAACCAATTGGCAGTCCAAAGAGGTAGCCGCCACCTATCTGAATATCATCGCCTCAACCAGATAAGACTTCTCACACAAGAGAGTGGATAATAGCAGCCGTAATATAATTAATACACACAGAAAAATCAGGATGTGATGTATATACCGTTAGAACAGAGGCAGGAACAGCCAGAACTGTTAGAGGGATGTATGCAACAGCTCTACACATATTACAAAAGAAAGATAGGTTCAGTAAACTAGGTAAAAAGGCCTCCTAACTCTTATGTTTCCTCAATTTTTAGAAGCTTTGTTTCCCAAACCCATGGTTAAACAGATATAAAGCTACGTCTGTTAATGAGCTCACAGTTACAACTCACTCAGGAACATAATTAGTTTCATAGGAAAAAAACAAGAAGGAGAAACACTTACAGGGCAAGAGGTCCCCAAGGCCCTAGATCTTGTTCAACCCATAACAAAAAATCCCTCAAAAGCTGAAAACACACACACAAAGAGAGAGACGGTAAGTTAGTTTCAGATCATAATTAGCCAATGCTACAAAATAACACTACTTCGAAATGAAACAAAATTCGAAAGAGAAGATATCAATCTGAATAGTTTATACACACATAAAACACACAACTTGCACATCAAGCATATGCAAAGCGTCAAGCTTCTCCTTTCACATGAGCACACAAAAAAACGACTGAAAAGCTAAAAACTTCATTGCAATGAAACCTCAAATGAGACAATTCTCGACCCCACATTCAACCAGAAACTCAAAGAAAAGCAAATGAATTTCCAGAAACCGACAAAGACCCATCACATAAAGCCACAATTGAATCCCGAATTTCGGCAATTTAACGGACCTGCTCGACGGGGAGGAAATAGAAAGCTAAGACAATTGCAGCTACAAGGATCAACAGAACTGAAATCCGGAGAGCAGATCCCCACGTTAACGCCATGAACGGCGACCCCTAAATCGCCTCCGGTAACTCTTCCACGGCGACGCCGGATCAATGGATTGTTATCTCCGCCAAGCAAGAACAAAAAGGCGAATTCTTCCGACAAAAATGAGATCTTTAAGGGTGGAGATTTGTCTCTGCCGCTTGCCTGGAGATTATCTAATCAGAACAATTGAAAATGACAAGACTTTAATTGGAATGGTGGTTTGGTGGGTGAAGGAGGATAATTTCAATTGTTGATTTGGTTTGAACACTCCATCTTTACCGTCAGCTTATATATGAACACTCTCAGCCGTCCTTCATATGTTTTTTTTTGATAAATATCTTTAATTTTGTCATATCTTAATTTTATGTTTGGTTGATTTTAATATTTTACATTTAAAAGGTTGAGAGTTTACATTTGATGGCAGGATTATCGAAATGTTTAAGGAAAAACTATACAATATACTTAAACCAACAATTCACAAAATAAAAAGAGCCTTCTTTTACATTACTTGTAAACCACATGGATGTCTCTGTTCAGCTGGGTGCTGATCAGAACGAGACATTGAAGATTATATAAGAGTAAACAATTTCGTATAAAGACGAGATAAAAGCAACAAAAGAAATTGAGAATTATATAACAAGAGCGACTTGATCCAAGATATAAAAGAAATGGCTATAAATCAGCCAAGAAGACAAGTTAAATCATAGAGATTGAAATTTGTATAATTTAATGAAACAAGAAGATCTTAGCTCCAAGGATCATCCCAACCACTGGGTCCTTCTCTTTTGACAAAACTCATAATGGCTTGAACAGCTTCATGAACTCTATTAGAGAGCGAGTGATTCCCATGCTCTACCTCCACTTTCTCTGCTCCTCCCATTGCTTTACTTAGCCTGTAATCACACAAGATCAAATCAAAAGGATTTGATGCAATCATTTTCTACATTATTTTGGTCAAAACTAAAGGGGACACTCTGTGTATACTTATTTTAACTTAATATTATTACTGTCACTTTAGTTTAAGGCCTCCTCACCTATTAACCAGTGCTTTTTTGTCGACATAATCCGGTACATACTCATCACCCATGGAGAAAATCACCTGCGTCAGAACAACAACGGACATAGAGAATATAAGAAACTGATCAGATCCCAATGGCTTCAAAACCATTAGTTTAGTTTTACCTGACAAGGTGTGTTAGCCATATGACCAAGTCTAGTTTTCAACTGATCATCACTTAGGTCAGAACTAAACATATCGTCGTCTCCCATGTAAGCGCAGAGGGAGTGGTATCTGCAGGAAGCAAGCAATAGATTGATTCTTGTATCTTGACATGTACAACACAACTTATTCACTTCTTTGAAGCTGTGATTATGGTACAATGAAATTGAAACAGATACTTACCTATACGCAGAGATAGGAGCACAAGGATCAGCTTCTCTAGGCATTAGCTCCTCTGCTCGTCCCTCTTTTATCATATTTGCAGCCAAGTCAATCATAGCTGGTGTTTCAGGAAGTGTTGCTTTGTACTCTCTATCGCTGACTGGTGCCTAATTAACACAATGCAGTAGGCAATTTGATCAACTCTACATTAAAGTCAAAGCATAAGCCATAGCAACACAACACAAGATCTAACTCATGTCGTTTCACATGTGATAACGAGCAGCTTTAAGAGCAGAGCGGAAAAATACAAGTCAGTAAGTCACAGAATCTAGAGTTGGCACCTGCAAAATTGTAGCTCGGACGGCTCGGGAGCATGCAGCATTTGTTCCCATATAATACACAATGTCCTGTTTCAAAGCGTGAGAAGAAAAGGTCTGTGTCATAACTTTTCTTTCAGAACAGTGACCAACAGTGTTTGGGAGGGGTTAACCAATCACCTGGCAGCCAGTGCTATGACCAAGAAGAACAACGCCTTCAGAGTTCTCTTTGTTGATGAGATAGCTTATAAGTTGGTCGATCTCTTGTGCATCCTTCATCAAGAGGAACAAGAAAATTGTAGTAAGTAATCTGCTGACTAGAGAAACTCATTAGTTTTCCCCCAGAGTCTAGCAATATTATATGAAATCTAAATCAATTGAAAAACAAACAGACTCTTTACTTGTTTCAAGCTGGAAGTTCCAAATCCAGAATAAGAAGACGACATGAGGAGTTGCACAAGTGACCACTTCTCTTTATCCAAAGCAATTGCAAGAGGTTCCAAGTAACTGAAAACAGCCAATGTGTGAATTTATTAATTAATAATACATGAATAAGCGTAACAAAACACTACACAATCAGTGCCAAACAAGGATAAAGATTAAAGATTAAAGGCAAAGGGAGAAGGTAACATACTCAGTAGCTAAAAGTCCATCGGTTAATCCACCAATAAATATAACTTGTTGTTTATACTCTCCGGTCTTAAAAGCCACCTGAAGATACAGTGTGGTGAAGAAAAACAATCTGTTACTCCTAGTAACCATAACACTCATCACAAACAAGAAAATCTAGAGGTTTGTGCAAGAATCATTCTGAATTTTCAGAAAGGGAGCATCTTTGTTAACTGACTTAACTCTGATCATCTACTGCTATATGTAGTCAACTAAAATCATCTCAATTTGATGCAAAGCCTGTAATTGAGATCTCACATACGTTGAAAACATTAACTTGAGTGACCTAATAACACCTAATTGTTTAACCATCAACGTTAACATGATCATGATCAGCAAACGAAGGACCAATTCAAGACTGAGATCAACAAAGTCGTCTCCTTTTTCTTGGAAGTAACTCAAAAGGGAAACCTGAATTGATTTGGGACCGTATTTGAACAGCACTCCGCGAAATTGGTTCTTCCCTTTGATGGGTCCATCGTAATCCCCGCTTCCGATTCCCGTCGCGGACGCGCTTTTCGACAGTTTCGCGGGATTGGGTTTGTCGCCGCGGCCGCGGACGATTCCGGAGAACCAGGACGTGGTCGACGAAGCGGCCGCCGGAGAAGACGATGACTTCGGTGTCGACGACGCCGCCGCCGCCGCAGCTGCCGCGCCGGAGGAGGAGGACATTGAGAGAGACATCACAGAGACCGTACGGCGGTTGTCAGATTCGTTTCGAATTCACGACTGAGAAATGAAATGAAAAATTCAGCGAATGAAATCACGCGCCATCACCCGCGTTACTGGGAGGATCCAGAAACATGATGGATGGAGAGACTAACGACTATTATTAATGGGCCGAAAGTTAGGCCCATTGTAAAAAGCGAAGAAAAGGAAACTGGAGTTAGAGTAGCTCAAGGGGTTTCTAGCCGGCGACGAACTTCGACGGAGATGGCACTGTCTCAGTCTACCTCACTCCCAACTTTACAGTCTCCGTTCCACAAACTTCAATTCATCGGAGTATCTCGAAATCCGAGAGAACTTATCATCCCGACAGCGAAAACTCCTTTGGTTTCGTTATGTCGTACGGCGAGAAGCAATCGGCGGACAATCAGCTGCGTCGTCACTGGAGCTTTTTCGGATGATGGAGCCAGAGAAGCATCTTCTTCTCCCACTACTTCTATCTCGTCAATCTTCGTGAAAGGTATATTCGATTTGATTCCTCTTTTTTAAGAACTCTGTTCCTGTACCTATGTTTATAAGAAGCTGAATCCTTTTGCAGGGCTTGCGGATTCTGTGAGTGAAGGGCGTTTGAAGAAGGTCTTCTCCGAGTTTGGAGAAGTTAGCCATGGTGAGCCACTCTTATCTTTCTGTCACATTTTGAGCTTCCAATAGGATGCGTATTCATTGAGGAATCATATAAAGGAGGTATTGAATATATAGTCAATAGGTTTCGTTCTTAAACAGTTGCTAAGCTAATAGGAATTGTAGGATTGAGTTAGGGAGGTTTTTGGTACAATTTTGAACCTCCTTATTAGCTTTTTGCAATCGTAAACGAGAATGAAGCTGAGGAAGTTCGTATGAGAGAGAATAAGAAAAGCAGAGGAGTTTTTATGCATGTCAATGGTTTCCCTTATAGCTCTTGGTAGTAACAAGCAATGATTTCAATAGCATCTATCTTGGCTTTGATTTGGACCACGACTTGTGGAGCTGTATCAAAACAGAGAAGTTCGGTGCCGACAAAAAAAAGAAGTTATCTTCTTTTGGTGAGGGTTTTGTTAGCACACGTAATGGATGGTCTGAATCTAAACTAAGATAGAGGATGGAAGATGTGTGCTTTTGATATACAAAGTGGTGTGGATCAGAAGCAAACAAAATGGAGGCTCTGATACAAATAAATAGTTTCTGACCATGAGCTAATGAGAAACCATTAATTTGCAAACCAATTTTTTTTTGCTTATCTTCTTTAGATAGAGAAACTAATGAGGATATCTGGAATTGGTAATGTTGAAGAAGGAGACTATTATAATTCTCTCATTCTAACATTTGGAACGGACCTGCAGATTGTAGCATGAATTAAGAATATCGTTAGGTTAGCTTGGTTAAAAATAATTAGTCTAGAAGCCAGCACGATCTTTATTTTCTTACCGTTTTCTTGTCAGTAAAAATCATCTTGAACGAAAGGACTCGGCAGTCTCTAGGGTATGGCTATGTTTGGTTTACCAAAAGAGATGATGCACAGTTGGCTGTGGAAGCTATGAACGGAAAGGTAAAAAAATAAGCTTCTTTGAAATTCAAACAAACATGTTTATTCTCTCTTCCATGCTTTTAGTTTGGTCTCCAAGATCATCTTGACAAGAGTTTTTAGCTTGATTCCGGATTGATTTTGATTCTTGAAGATGTTTATAATATAACATGACATTGTTGTTGATACTAGTTTTGTTGGTTAAGTTCTTTGATGGCAGGTTTATACTTGTGAAATTTGGTCAGCCTGGACTGTCCCGTCGCCGGAGATCACATTCCGATTTTCTTTTTGTGAATAAATGATCTTACTGGTATATTTTATGTTGTGAACGAATGTAATAAAACTCGGACTCTAAAGGGGGGACCCGATTAATGTATGTCCGAATGAGTGGTCACGTGCAGCGGTGTTGTGTGATTGATTGTTCTGACCTCTTTAGTCATTTGGTGGCTTTATTATTGCATGGGCTCAGAAGATAATTAATTAAACGATCCAGATATTTTATCGGTTAAAGCAGATAAGAAATCAACATTAGAAGTTAATAAGAAAAGGAAAGAAGATTAATTATCACGCCATATTCTTTTGATACTTTATGCTTACATCTTAATAAAGTCATGTGATGCTAACGGTTCACTTTCTGTAAAACATTTGATAATTCACGATTCTTTAGAAACTGTACAGTGAGTCTATGTTCTTACGTTCTGCAGGGCTTGCGTTTTGTACTCTGGTAACAATCATGCGTCGGCACAACAAAGTTCGGTGGAAGTCACTGATGGACTCTCAAAGTGTAGCATGCGAGATACAGAGCGACCGCGTGGTTCAGACAGGAATGCTCAGATGCCACTGTCACGAGTTCCTACTAACGTCCAAGGTCTCACACTCTCTGTTTGGTATAGTTATGATGCAGAACTTATTAGCTAGGTCTGGTAAAGTAGTTGGATCAGTGTTACGCTATAACAACTGCGGCGCAGCCACAGTAGTCGAAGCTCTTGAACAACAACATTGTAGGATGGTCAGAAACCCATCTCAATACCCGAAGAGAACTCCTCAACCTTGCAAAAGCAACAGAGGAGATGAAGAAGCCGAAGGTACAAGCAGATTAAAACAAAACCCTCATTATGTACCACAGAAAGTGGCTGCAGCACAAGATACACCAGTGAGTCGCTGGTACTAAGATGCTGTTTAGGGGTTAGAAATGTCTTAGGAAGAGAGACATGGCTTAAGAAGGGTGAGAAACAAGATCCTGCCACGTTCTTTGTTTTCTTAAGCAACCTCTGTTTCAATGTTGTATCACTCCAATACATTCCCTTCAAAGAGTTAACGTCTCATCGATGAGAGAGAGAAACACCAAGATTAGTAACCAAAATTCATTGAATCTTTGATTTTAAAACACAAGCAGTTAAAAGGATTCATTCTACCAGTTCATTCTACCGATTCAGATCAGCCATTATCTTTAACAGAGATTATACAATGCACAGTTCTGCTCAATGCAACCGTTGCTTCACTCTTCTTCCATTGGCATCACAACCATCAGCAGCAAATATATCTTTTGGATGTCGTGGTTCAGTTCCAGAGTGTTCCCTAAGCCTAGCCAAATACTTCAATAGCTCAGTTAGTAGAGATGGACAGCTCCTCTTCAGATAATCAAACCCATCTGTTTGCATCACAGCTGATAAAAAAGAGAGGGACAATACCATAAGCCTCATAAGATGAGATGAGAGATGATTCAGAACGATTTAACAGTAAAAATATTGATTCACTTTTTGTTTACCTTTCAAATTCTCTGGCATGGCGACGAATTTGAGACAGACTTCTTTTAGCTGGAAACAATGGTGCTGCTCCGCTAGCGCCAATGTGGTTGCAACCGTGTTTATGGTGATTCCTTCACAAAGCTTTGACTCGCAGATAGCTTTAAGCCGCTCAAGAGCATAACGATCTGCCGCTGCAAGCAGATGCTGAGACACAAGCGTAGAAGCCGATTTGGAATCCGTGCCTATTAACTCTTGCATATCAGGCAATTCGTCCCAGTAGATAAAATGAAGCAAAACCTGCACAAGAGCAATAAAACAAAATTTGGAAACAAGGAGTTTCTATCAAGGCATATTGTGACAGTAAAACATTCATGAGTTAGGATCTAAACCTAAAGCAAAGACTAATAACCCTAGAAGCGACTTATAGGACCTGACAAAAGGAAAACAGTTGTAGATTCATTACATCACAAAACCCATCAGTCAAGTGTATATTAACATGCCAAGTATTTCATTTGCTCATTAGTCTAAACCACACAGATCATCTGATAGGAATATGAGGAAAAGACATTTATGCAACCAACAAGGAAGAGAAGCAGGAAGAAAGAACCTTATCCCGGGTGAGTAAACTCAGACAAGAGTAGCGCCCCAGGAGAAGATCCCGGATGGTACATTCGTGACTAGATCATCCTGTATGACACCACAATCACTCACCCGGAAAAAATGGCAAGGAACCAAGAAATCTATCTCTTACTATAAGACCCGAGGACTATAAGATATCTAATCTACTTACACATTCCAAAACATATGTAAATCTCAGAAAAAGAATCAAAGAACAGACCTTAAAAATGGGGGCCTCCACGTCTTCTATCTCTATACGGTCCGTATCTCTGTCTCTCAACGGGCCAAAAAGCTGCGCCCTGAAAACCGGAGAACGTGTTGCAAGCACCAGTTTGTGAGCAGAGAATGTTTCTCCATCGACATCAAAACTAACATCGCAACCTTTCCCACTTTCCAAAAGACTCCCCAACTGTTGTCCCAATTCAGAAACCGGTACAGAGATCTTGTAATCCCTCGGTCCCTCAGTGCAAGACTTCACCACACCAACACGGCAACGAACCAAGAGACTATTATCTTTGAGATAGTCCGATGTCTCTAAACTAGTCCTCTTGAAAAACCGCTTGTATCCCCTATAAACCAAGCAGCAACGCATTGTTAACACTGAAACAAACAACACATCATAACCCTAACAATCTCTCACAAAAACATTCCAAAATTCATCAGAAGATAATCAAAATTATCAACAACAGTGACCTAAAAACCACTTAAAAATATGTTCTTTTATTGCAAGCTTGAAACTTTCTCACTAGAGAGAGAGAAGGAGAAGTTACTCACCACATGCTTCCACGATACTTGAGAGTATAAGGTCCGCTCTCGAGCACTCTATCGAAATGACTATGAACCTTATGCTTCCCATTCCCACTCTGATCAACGAGCGTGAGCTCGAACAAAGCCCTAACATCGGCTCCTTCGCTCGCCAAGGCGATGAAGAGAGAGACGTAAGAGGAGTTATCCTCCGGACTCTTCCCGTCGGGGTAGAAGTAGACGGCCCAGGAGTGACCGCCGATAACGAAGGTATCGGAGGCGACGTATTTGCCGACTCCGATGCCTTTGGTGAGAGAGTATCCGCTGATTTTGAATTCGTGGAAGCCGTTGACGGTTTCCGTGAGGGAGGTTGATACCGTGAGAGGAGGCGAGGTAGTAGGAGATTTGGAAACCTCGCCGCCGTAAACCCTAGCTGTGTTGTTCATCAACAGAGACGGGATCGTTGAAATCGATGATGGGTCGGTTTGAAAATGGAAGAGATCTTCGATTTGAGGTTCCTCGAGGAGGATTGTGGAGGAAAAATCAAAGCTTTTGAATACGAATGAGTAGATCGGTGACGTCGGTGGAGACGAGAAGAGGAAGAGAATGAAGGAAAGTGATGATTATGATGATTAATGAGGTTTTGATTCAAGTTACTTTAGGAATAAGGTTGGCAGTTAATATATAAAGACTCCAAAAATCATTAATGATGTGCACGAAAAGAATTGGAAATTTTCATTAATGTGAATGTACTCTATTTAAAAAGCTTTTGTAGTTCACATCTCTTGGGTCTTATTGGGCCACGTTGATTTAATTGTTTTTTTTTTATGGTATCCACTTGACAAGTTGACATGGAAGAACGTCAAAGACGACCCATGATAAAGAACATGTGGGCGAGAGTCAAACAGAAGAAAAGAGGCGATCAACGAGCGAGTTACTGACCATAAACCCAAATGCTCCTCCTTTAATCTCCACAGATGTTTTGGATAGTTGTAACATCTTTGCAAAGCATAATCCGCAGATCTCTGCATTAGTGTTCAAATGTGATTTAATGTTTTGCAAAAAGAACGAACAAAAATGTGCATATGTGATGGTTACTATGCAAAATATTCTTTAATTTATTGATCAGACTTAGAAGTAAATCTCGCTTTTGTTCCTCGTCAGTTTCCCCGGAAAGGTTTCAGCCTGCCAGATTTTCGCGGGAAAAGTTTCATTCTGACAGTTTCTTTCCCGGGAAAAGGGTTTATTATGTCACTTTTTAATATTCTTTTCTTCTTCCTCTGTGAAGAAGACAAGCAAAATAACTAATAAGGTTGGGGGATTTGATTCGTTGGCCAAAATGAAAGACAAAGTAAGGAATTTAAACATTGCTTGCTCCTGAAGAAAGTTTTATTCCTATAAATTATATTTATACACAGACATACAGAGATCTTGTGATTATCCCAAGACAGAAAAAAAAGACAAGGATATTGTCAGGTTTACTTAGAAGTCTTTTAATTTCTTGTCGGAGAATCAAAAATGGCTTCAGGAGGATCAAAGTCGGCAGCTTTCATGCTTCTGTTGCTGAATCTTGGTCTCTACTTTGTCGTCACCATCATCGCTTCCTGGGCTGTTAATCACGGCATCGAGAGAGCTCGCGAGTCCGGTAATTAATTAAAAATTATCCAACTTTTCTTCATGATTCATTTTAATGATTGAATGTGATCAGTCAAATCTTCTTATTGATTACTGTAGCGTCGGTGCTGTCTCTCCCGGCGAAGATCTTCCCGATATACTTCCCGGTGGGGAACATGGCGACTGGTTTTTTCGTAATATTCTCGTTAATCGCCGGCGTGGTCGGAATGGGGACGTCACTCAGCGGAATCATGAACGTTCTTGAGTGGGACTCTCCGAATCTCCACTCCGCCGCCGCTTCCTCTCTCATCTCCTGGTCTCTCACTCTCCTCGCCATGGGGTAAAATTCCAAGCTCACCACCGGTTTATGATTAATCAAAACCGGATCCTAAATATCCTAATTCGGTTATACTGAATAACCAAATCTTAACCGGTTTGGTGTTGCTGCAGATTGGCATGTAAGGAGATCAACATAGGATGGACTGAGGCCAATTTAGTGAGCTTTTTATATCAGTTTAAAACAAATTAATGTGTTTCTTTATAACTGATTATTAATTAAGTTGATATGTTATTTTGACAGAGAACTCTTGAAGTGATGACAATAATTGTGAGTGCTACTCAGTTGTTGTGCACCGGAGCCATTCACGTCGGAGTTGGAGAAACAGTCGCCGGAGAAAGGCCTCATGCGGGAAGAGTTTGAGTTTCTTAACTTAAAAGAGAAATATATGTTGGTTTGATTTTCTTATTCGAAGCGTGCAATTTACTCAAAACAAGAGTTTGTGATTGTGTAATCTATTGTGTGTTGATTGTTTTATTCGTCTGATTTTTTCCCATTATATAATATACCTTGATTGTGTACGGCCTTATCTGAAACTAGGGAAGTATTAGTGTCTCTATATCAAACAAAAAAAAAAGTTATTGAATCTTAAGCATCTGCCCCTATGTTGATAGCTCAAGGAGCTTTGTTACAATGCAAAAAAGAAATGAAAGAACAAGATTTAAGCTGTTACGGTGTTACCAAGAGTTGCTAGAAGCTCTGCTCTCTCCGCAGGTTTTAGTTACACTAACAAAATAGTATTTTCTCACATTTTATATGAATTTCTGAAATCTATCATGCTAAAAACCCTGTCACATGGTCTAATACGCTTCATTACAATGATGGACTTGAGCTATCACTGTGTAAGAAAAGTTTCAATATAACTCATTCGGGACCCAAGGCCAGTCTTGCTTATCATATGACGTACCAAATAGTGCACCATGATTCCTCCATGTCCGGTTTTGGAGATGAGAGCCATGTCAGCAAGGGTTTGCATGTCTTCATCCACGTCCCAGACACTCTCCAGAAAGGTGAATGTATTCCTCACGTCCCTACCGCAACGCATGGAGCTAACTAACCCATGAAGTGTATTCTTTTGTGTATCAGATAGACCATCGAAGGCAAATCTAATCACTTTCTCTATATCCTTGTTATTCTGAAGATAGGTTCTGAGTTTAGGCACTTTCACCATCCACTCATCTTTGGTCTTCCCACGAAAAGACGAACCTAGGACTTTGAGAGCAAGTGGAAAAGGTGCAATAATCTTAGCTACTTCAACAGTTTTCTCCATGTAACTTCTTGGTGGAGACTTTTGTCCAAACGCAGAGTATGAAAAGAGCTGCAGCGCTTCTTCCTTTGATGGGAAGACAACTTTATATATCTGATTGATCCCATTACTTTTCAGTTTATATACATCTTCACTAGTCACTATCACCTTACTTCCAAACCTCAGACCCTGAATTAGATTCCCCAAAGCTTTTAGCTCATCACAACCAACATCATCAAGAATGAGAAGGACTCTCTGGTGCTTTAGCCTAAACATTGCTTCTTCTAAGTCAAGTATCTTCATGTCTCTATGATCAAGAACTCCAGAGTATATCTCGTTTTCCAAATAGTTTTTCAAGTAATGCTTGTCAAATTGGATCGTCTTATATTTTCCCTCAACATTCTCCTTATAATACTTGAGCTGGAAGTTACACGACACTTCTTTGTATAAGGCTCTAGTTATAGTGGTTTTGCCAATACCAGCAGGTCCCCATATCCCCACAACTTTTACCTCGTCGGACTCTAAGCACATCATCGATTTCACCTTTGCTACATGAGCTTCTATTCCAACTAACCGATCAAAATCCGTTGATGGCAACTCGTTAGAAACATCCATGACAATTTTCAACATCATTTCAGCTTCACTAGCCCTGAAAAAAGACTGTTAGAACTATACTTGATCCACACAAAACTGGTGAAATAGATTTTGTTAGAAGCAATGTTTAAAAATATTAAAATTCAACTTATACAATCCAAATCGATTTAAATTATTTGAATTTGTTAAAATTAATTTAAACCGATCTAAAATGGTATAAATTTATCTAAACTGATGTAAATCCGCAAATTTGTCAAAGTTTTCTTCTTCTGTATATGTAATTTTTATAACTCATCCAAAAAAAATTCTCAAGAACTAATATATATGTAAATGTGGAATATACAAAAACAAATCAAGAATTTCTAATACCTAAACTTCGCCAAAGCTCCAAATATACCTAGTGACCACCAGTATTTATTGAATATTGGTTAGAAGAGTATACCATAAAACAGAATGTTCTCCAGCAATATCCGCAACTTGAGTCAATGCTTGTCTCCATCTCTGTTTTTCTTCCTCTGTCTTCCCATCACAAGTTTCTTCAAAGGACTTACCGAAATCTCCGGTCTGTTTTCTTACATCTGACGGATCCACTTCGTAGAAGATTGTCATAACAGTTTGTCCCAAAGTTAACCTGCAGTCCATGATCAACTGCAATTCATTCAGACACCAACTTGAAGAGGCGTAGTTCTTTGAGAGAATGACGATAGCAATCCTTGCTTCCTTGATAGCTCTAACGAGCTCGGAGTTAATAGACTCGCTCCTCGTGATCCCATTGTCTATGAACGTGTTTATTCCTTCTCTTTTCAGCCCTTCAAGAAAGTGGCTGAGAAAGGTCTTGCGAATGTCTTGACCGCAGAAACTGGGGAAGACATCATGCATATATCCACGAGATAGAGAAGAAGTAGGATCCATGATGGAGAGAGATGGTGGTAAGTGTGGTATCTTTTCTTGAATCTTCCAAATCGATGTGAAGGTTGCCTAAGAAAATGCCTTGTATTGTTTTGTGTGCCAATACAATATGTTAGAGCACATACAAACGAGGGCCATCTCAAACTTTACACCCTGTTCAAAAAGAAAATAACATTTTTTAATAGGCTCCCTTTTTCAAATAATTTACTCTCTTTTTTTTAACAAAATATTATTATAATATAAAAATAATACATCAGTTTAGTTATTTTATATCTAAATAATCCCATTTTCTAGTTTTTGTAATAACTTGACAATTTGACATTTTTCAAAACAAAATCATTGATCAAACCATCAATTTTATCAATTTTTCTGCTAGGCATTCTTTTGGGTTATTACAGTTATTTTTTTTTACGTTTATTATATTTACAATTATAATTTATAAATATAATAGAGTAACAAAATCAGAACAGTAGATAGACAAAAAGCTATTTATTTTGTTTAGACAAGACATTCTTTTTTTTGTGGACAGAAGTTGTAGACTATTTTTTTTCTTTGTGTTTGCTATTTTTTATTATAAAAACGGTGAAAAGGATATCTTGTTCTCCCTATTTATAATTGTTTCCTAAACATATCAAATTAGAATACTAAATTTTTATACTGCCATTGAATATTCAAACACACATCAACAATTATTTTCAAAATACTAATTACTTCCTTTATTTGTTGTATTTTTAGTTGGTTATATAAACAAAATAAAAAATTGTAGTTTATATTTATTGGTTATAAGTACAAAAATTAAAGTCAAATATAATTATTCTGATTTTTATAAATAAATATATGATTTTATATTTATAACTATTACCAAAACAAAAAAGTTATGAATCTTTTAAAATTTTGAACCATGATTGACCGTTAAACTTGTACATACTAAAACGGCCACTGCTTTCAGGTTTCCACGTGCTTGCACGTTTGCAAACCTTGGCTGATGTCGCACGTTCCAAATCTTGCAAGAATCGAGAATGTTTTTGACCTTTGCTCTTTCGCCATAAAGAATCAACCATCCCTATAGAGAGAAGAATAACATTCAATAGGATCTAAGCTCTTGGTAAAATTGGGAATGATCTCTGGGTAATTTTGAGAAAAAATGTCTCTCAGTTGACGCCCATAGATTAAAATCCAAATGTAAGACTGTGACAGGAATATAGATGTTGGCTAGATCTCCTTACAAATAGTTTTCTAAGGTTTCTCTAGAAATAGCCATCTACAATCTTTTTGATCGAAAAAAAAAAGCCATCTACAATCTTGAAGCCTAAAAAAGTACTAATGCTTCTAAAATTTTCAACTTAGAAATAAATAACCAAGGCTCTTCTATCATCAGTGAGAATGAAAAAAGAGATTGAAAATGATATTTAATATTACATTCTAACTTTCTAGGATCAAACGATATTTGGTTCACTAAACATTGATCCGAGAATCAACTCAAAACCCTACACTTCTGATCTGTTCTCACTTTCTTAGAACATTAAACAACACACAAGAGACAAATAAACATGTCACTGATAATACATCACCAGAAGCTGCCATTGCAAAATGATGATTATCACTTGGAAAAGACAATGACCACAACTCCAACTCCTCAACCACTACCACCACTTGCAGCCAGCAACGGAAGTTATCCAAAGGGTTAACATTAGAACGTCGAAACACCTATAGCATTAGCATCAATAAACAACACCAAAACCCAGGAATCCTCAGCAACTTAAAGAGACACGACACAGAGATTAGATATCAAGAATGATTGATCACAGAGATTAGATATCAAGAATGATTGATCTTACATTATTTCAAGGGAGCTTCCTCATCTCTGCCAACAAAGTTTCTTCCCACCCTCACGCATAATCTCATAAGCAAGTTTATACTTCTCCAATGACGAAGTACCAAACTCTATATACTTAGAAGCAGCCTCTCTCAGACTCCAAACCATCAATGCCTTAAGATCCTGAGAGCTCACACCCGACTCCATATCACGCACAAACCCAAACTCCGCGTTCTTGGTCCACCTATGCAGTATATACCTCGAAGGAAGCTCTTTCACTTCCAACAGATTAAACACTTTCAACACATGTCTACACAAAAGCCCTTCGTGCTCAAACATCTGACAGCTGCAGCTCGAGTTCAGATTCGTGGCGTTGAATGTCACAGCGTGTTTCTCGCTCTCGTTCCCGCATTTCCTCACCAAGAACCTGCTCATCGCTCCTTCCTCGTATGTCTTCAGACATAGGTAGCTGTAGGACTGGACTAGCTCGTTCTGGAAGATTCTGAAGACGGTCAGCGTGTAGAGCCTCCTGCACTGCTCCTCCACGGGCTCCTTCGTCTGCAAGAAGGGCTGCAAGTTGTAAGAGTTGAAATCTTCTTTTCTCTCCTCTTCCCGTCTCTGCTCAAGCCCTTGCTCGTATCTACCGATGAACTCTCTTAGAGGAGTCAGCGCATCAAGCGAAGAAGCGCTGAAGAAAGGCTCAAAGGCTCCGTTGATCGGTATCCCAGCGAAGAAGCTTCCCCTTAGATAAGCAGGAACCCAATGCTCACGCTGCTCGTAGACTTCTCTGAGCCAGACATCGTCTCTGAGACCGTACTTGTTGATGAGAGTGTTCCAAACCGAGTCAAACTCCAAAACAGTCTGCGTCTGGTATATACACTTCTCGTACTCATACTTAAACTCGCTCGGGAACGGTCTTAGATTCTCCCGCTCTTTCTCCCTCATCTGCCAAGAAGAGTACCTATGATGCGCTAAGGGAAAGACCTGAGACAAAGCTTGCTTTATAGGCAAGTCTTGATCAGCTACAACTGATCTCGGAGGACGCCCCGACATGGCGCGGAGCCACGTCTGAAACAACCATAAGAAACTCTCTTTAGTCTCATCAGCAACCACGGCGCAGCCGAGTAGCACCGGTTGTCTATGATGGTTAAACCCGATGAAAGTAGCGAAGGGGACAGAGTAGTTTCCTTTTCTGTAAGAAGTGTCGAAGACCACCGCATCACCGAACTGGCTACAAGCGAATCTCGCTCTGCTGTCAGCCCAGAAGAGACTGAGACAGTTTCCGTTGTGAACATCTAGCTCAACGGCGTAGAAGAACCCCATGTCTTCTGTTTGTTTGGACTGAAAGTAATCAAGAAGGAGAGGATACCATTCTTTACCGATTCTGTTCTCTCTTGATGTAGCTTTCTTGATGACGTGGTGGTGGCTGTTGTTTAGTTCGATGAGTTCAACTGAGTCCAACCCTCCACCTGTCAGTGTAACATCATCAGTTATCTTTTTCAAACCGTCTTGGTTCTTCTTCCCCGGTTCGAGGTCGTGGTTATGATCTTTGTTGAGCCGGTCAACGATCCAACCACCAGAGTCTTGTCTCTTGATCCTCATGTAAGCTCCACACCCCATTCTAGAAGGATGCTGAAACCCTTCTCTAGAGCAAACAAACCTTCTCGAAGTAATAGAGTTATCCACTTTGGAACGAAACAGCTGACCGATACGAACTCTAAACCCAACAACTTCAGCATAGGCTTGGTAAAACTGACAAGCCTCGTTAGCCGAACCAAACTCCAAACCTGCGTAAGGCTCGCTACCGGAAACAGCCTTAGGATGATGATGGTCATTATTGCTCACTTCTCCTTCACCGCTTTTGAAGCGTTTGAGAGAGCTCTTGGAAGAGGATCTCTGCTCTCTATCAGACTCATCAACAACTTTCATCTTAGGTCTATGCTGATTCACCGATGCAGCTAGCTTAGTAGGAGCAGGAGCTCTCACAGGACGCGGAGTCGTTATCGCTGTCGTCATCTCCTCAGCTTCAACTCCGAGCTCGTGGTTATGCTCCTTCTGGATCTGGTCGAGAACCCATTTCCCTGTGTCCCTCCTCTGGACACGGATGAAAGCAGTGCATCCGGTTCTTGAATTCAACTGAAAACCTTCCTTAGAGCAAACAAACCTCCTGGAAGAAACGGTTCCATCGGTTCTCGATCTGTAGAGCTGACCGGTTCTAGCTTTGAAACCGGTTCTCGCAGCGTAGACGTTGTAGTACTCGCGAGCTTCCTCTGCAGTGTCGAACTCTAGACCAACGTAAGGCTCTCCTCCTCCTACTCCTACTCCTGAGTTGCTGTTGACATGTTCTTCCGTGTTGTTGTGGTTCAACATCCGTAAGGGATATGCTTTTGTTACCATGTTGTTGAAACTGCTATGCTCAGTAGCTGAACTGTTATTGTAACAAACACACATAAAGAGTTAAAAATCAAAACCACATTAATTCACTTAACAGATAAAGAACTAATCAATCATCCTACAAGGAAAGGTAGAGACTTTAACTATAAAGAGAGGAGCTTTTATCTAACCGAGAGAGGACCAATTTGAAAACCTAACTAACACACATCCTAACAAACAACTCGAGAATGAGATTCAAGGGAAGGAGAGGAAAAGACCAAATTAGCCATAGTTTTACCTCTCCATTCTCGTTGAAGCGACCGAATCGGTAGGGAAAAAAGACGGATAAGAAGAAGGTTAGCCGGTTAAAAGGGCGGAGATTGCGAGAAACTATCTTCAGATTAGCCGAAGAGGATTCATTTCGGGACGCGACGACATTCTTCTCTCTTTGGCGGGAATTAGATTGGTTGGTGGGTGGTATGGTGTATGGTAAGAACAAAAATTGATTAGGGATTTTGGGCGAAGAAGATGGATACGGAGAAAGATAGATAGAGAGAGAGAAGAGAGAATGAAGAAGCGAAAGCCCGAGCCTTTCTTTATCCGTCAACTTGACAGCTTAGACCCAAAGAATTAAATTTTTTAAAAATACGATCTGATTCTTTAGTTATGTTTTTGTAATAATAAAGTTCAAAACTTTACATTAAGCAAACCCCAAAAAAAAATGTTTTTTAAAGAAAAAAAAAAGAGGAGAAAGCAAGAACCTTTCCTTCATCATCTCCTGGAGGATTACAGAGATCCCAATCAAAATCAAATTGGGGATCAGAATCTAGGGTTCCGGTGAAGTATTGAACATTCTAGGTTGAATTTGAGTGAGCGTTAAGCCATGAGTAGAGAGGTCAGTCGTATCTCACCACTCTCATTAGAAACAGAACTCGTCAGAACCACTCGACTAACACCCAGATACGGAGTCTATACCCTCGAGTCTTCTCTGGATTGTGAATCGCTGCACATAATGGAAATGGCTAAAACCGTCTCCACAATCATTAGAGAGAGACGGAGATGGCAGCAAACTCTGTTATCTGATTTCCCCTCGTTTGATTTCGCGGATCCTCTGTTTTTCCGGGAACTGTTGACGTTACAGAACAGCAATGTTGTCAGGTGTTCTCTCACTCTGGTTCTTCCGATGTCTTTGCTCCAGTTTTGATTACTAATCTGATCGGTGTCTCTTTGAACCTTCTCTTTCGTGCTCTTTTGGATGCAAAAGCAGTAAAAGCTGGGAAGAGCTCACTCGATTCCACAGGTTTTAGCCCGGAGGCAACGTTGCTGAAGCGTACGTGAAGTGTATTTGTGAAGACGGGTTGGTTGATGAAGGTATCCAAGTATATAAAGAGATGGTAACTGTCCCTGTAGTTTCAACCTGTAACTCTGTTTTACTAGGATGCTTGAAAGCGAGGAGACTCGATCTGTTCTGGGAGCTTCACCAGGGAATGGCAGACTACTCTGAAGTTGATGTTGTGAGGATACAGTGTTTTGATTTAAGCTTTGTGTGACGGTGGGGAGGTCTCACAAGCCTATGAGCTTCTCAAGAAGGTTTTGAAACAAGGGCTTGATCCAGGACAAGCTGTGTACGCTTGTATGTCGGAGATTCTTCACACCATGCTTGCGTGGAACCATCTCCCGAGTGTTTAGACCTACCAGGAGGTTATAAAGGGCTTCTGTAAGAACGAGAAGCAGCGGGAAGCGTTTTGCGTATTCAACAGTCTCAAAGAGAGAGGCTACGCACCTGACAGAGTCCTCTACACGACAATGATCCACGGGTTATGTGAGATGGGATGGTTCTCAAAGAAGCTGTGGTTTGAGATGATAATAGAGAAAGGGATGCGACCTAACGAGTTCACTTACAATGTGATGGTACACGCGCACTTGAAAAGAGGCGAAGTTGTGGCACGTGACGTAATCACGTATAACGCTTTGGTTCAAGGGTTTTGCAAGGAGAATAAAGTTGAGAAAGGGATTAGTCTGTTCAAGGAGCTCAAGGCCTTAGGTCGGAAGCCTTCTGATAGACTAATGATGCACTTCCAGAAGATGAGGAATGTGAAGATGTCTGGTTATGTTGCAGCTTCCTTATGAGATTCTAGAGATTGCGTGAAATAAACTAACTCTGTTGGGTGGACTTGTGTGAATGTAACATTAGGTTGATTCATCAGCAGAAAGGTTCATTAGATCTGTGTATTTTCCTTGTTTTCTTCTTGCAAGTAAAACCAAAAAAAAAAAGGTTTCATTGAGTGAGCTGTAAGGGGAGGTGTGTTATAACTTATATCCATTCCAAAGATTACATACAAAAGCAGTCTTCATATCAAAAATAACCAATAGTGTGTTATGATCTTCACTTGTTGCGTATTAGTATTGGCAACAAAGATCTGTAAGAAAAAATTTTTCTCAACTTCTTCCAGAGCCTACAAAGAAAATAGACTACAATTTTCAATCTTACTTAGCCATGGGAGGTTCCTCTTGACTGCATGATCGGATTTCAAGAGAAAGGAGTAGTAGCAACGTTTTGACTCTTATTTAGAGTGTTGTTGTTTTTGCATTTTGATCTACCTTGTGGTAGAAGGCATGGCCTTTATATTGGTTTCAAACTCTTTGATTAATATCAAATCCAGACGTTAAAAAGAAACATTCTGCATTCCTTCTAGAAAGACGCTCAGTCTCAGCGATTCAAGTGACACTAAAGTACACAGATTGGACCTCACATCCACAATTCAGAAGAAGGGTGAAATCAAATAAGGCCTAAACTACATAAGTCATTTCGAATATTGCTGGGCCATCCTCCTCTTGTTAGGATATCATGTGATCGTGACCCCCAGCAGCGAGTATTGAATATTTTTTTTTGGAAAGCAAAAACTGCAAATCCAAAAAAAAGGTTGTGCGCCGTTGCCGGGGATCGAACCCGGGTCACCCGCGTGACAGGCGGGAATACTTACCACTATACTACAACGACCTTGTTGAACATTTGAAACTTGATATGATAATTAACATAATGTGTGTTACTGTATCTCAACCATACAAATTGCTACAATCTCTTTTTTTTAACACTATTTTTTTTGTTCAACTTTTTTTAACACTATTACTTCATCAAAAAATAAAGATGACAATGGATCTGATTCAATCAAAAGAGGAAGAAAGCTCTAAGAGCAAGACCTAACGAAATAATTGCAATCTCTTATTAATATAACAAACTGATTTTTCGTTTGATGGTTCCATTATTTTATTCTGTTTTTCTTTTCAGAAAAAATTATAGGTCTTCTTAGCTTATTCAAGATCGAATTTTCCAGTCAATTTACACTATAAAGTGTTTGCAGTTTCTAAGTAGAATATATGCGCATAGATAATGATTAATGAGATACAATGGTTAAGAGAAAGAAAGAGTTACAATAGGTCGAGTCGCACGTCAAATAGTATACGTATCGCAAGCAAATGTTATCTTTTTCCTCTGTGATTTGTTAGACATGTAATTATAAACCTAATTAATTTATTCCTCAATTGCAACAAATAAATGCAATATCTTGACGACAAAAAAAATGCAATATCTAGAGTGCATATATATGTGTCTAAGGTCTCTCCCCCTATATTTGCTTAGACCATATGCTTATGATTTGTCTACCTTACAGAGTTAAAAAGTGAAACCCTAAAACCCAAACATATGTTCTGATTCTATAGGAGTTAGGGCTTCTGATTTGGAGACACTGTCATATCAATGTGCCCCTTCCCTATCGAATTCTCCATATCCCTCAAAACATCATCAATAGATATAGCTTCCTCCTTTTTGCCTTCAGAATATAATTTACTGATAAATGCAAATAAAATAACATCGCAAAGTCTTCAGAGATGTGGGAATATATTCAGAAGTGCTATATGAAAATGAATATGTCTAATAAAGTTTGTAACATATATTAATCTTATTTTCTATTAAAAGATATTTTCTAAAATATATATCATAAACTAAGTACATTCTTTTTTTTTTGAACACCAGAAATAAGTACATTCATTATCAAAAACTAAAAGTTCATGTGATATAACCATCGTTAATTAATAAAACTACAGAACGCCTAATTAAGTTGATCTAATGATTATGTATTGTTCTTCTAAACTCTTTAGGTTTTGAGTAGATATTCACATGACATTGTGATTGTCACTACTATAAGGGTTTCGTAGGTTGATCATTAACCAGTATACATATAACAGTAGCTCACAAGCCAAAGCTAAGATAAATGCTCCATAACACTGCACCAAAATGTCATTATGAGAGATATATGCATAGGTTTATTTATCTAATTATATGCAGCAACAAACCAAGATTCTTTTATAAGAAATGTACAAAATACTATAATAAACCAATCAACTTCACGTTAGTCCCTTTTACAGAAAAAAACTGCATACAGTATTAATCAATGCATCATATACCTCCTCTTTCAAAATAGATAATGTTTGTAGAGTTTATAATGTTTCGAAATAGATAATGTTTTGACATTTTATATTAGTTTTAATGTTATTAAAAACTGTGTGACCACTAATGTTTTATAATCCGTTTGATAATTAGTTGAATTAGTTTTTGTTTTTATTTTTAATACTATTTTTTAAGATAACAATGTATTTTTTAATTTTTGTACCATCATTTAAAAGTATTTAGAAACAGAGGGAATATATAATTTATAGTTCCAAGATATATTGATAATCCTCCCGTTAGAAGCAGCACTCCTCGTTGCAAAATCCAAAGTTGATTTTCTTTTTGCCACACCATATACACCTGTTAGACGAAAACCAAGAAAACATTTATAAATTAGATACCGCGATTTGAAATAAGTCAGAAGCTATATAGCATAGCATATAGAGGCAGTAGTAGCTTATGTGGAAATGATTCTAATGTACTAACTGTACATGAAGTAAATTAAAAAGAAAGAACCAGTTACCTTTTGAAGAGGACAGAGAGTTCAGGGAAGAGGGAACATGATGGCCTCCATGCTTCACCCTTCTCTCATCATCAGCTATCGTATTAAGAAAACAAAGATTGAACCAAATCTCTCGATCCATCACAAAAGTGTCGAGAATATAATAATGTCTTGTTAGATTTGCACAATATGACAAAGAGGTGATGCATGCTTACGCCAGCACGTCTCATTATTGTGTCAACATATTTAAATAAAATAATATACCAGCGATTGAAGTAATGAAGTAAGTGTTGGTCCAGGAGTCGAACTGTCGAAAGCATAATGCATGCATGTATTAGCCCTTTCAGTGAAATGATTCTTGCGTGGAGAAACCATAAGGGTCCATCAGATTCTTTCCTCTCCTTCACAATTTTTCTAGTTGTCAACATATTAAATTTGGATATAATCATTGTAATGTTTATAATAAAGGAGAGAAAAACACCGCCAAAAATCAGGTGGATTACTTCAGTAAAATATCCTTAAAGATGCAGAGTATGGAAGATGGAAGCTAAGTCAAATAATGGTAGTTTTCAAAGCGGTTTAAAACTTTCTAGGAAAAGATAGTCGATATACATATCTGTACATAAAGAAAGAAACCTTGAAGAGTTGTAAAAGGAAAAGCATGAAACACATGTCAAGTGTAAACCATTAGGATCATTTCTGGTTTCTTCAACATCAATTGAAAAAGTCTTCTTTTTTTTTANTCTTCAACATCAATTGAAAAAGTCTTTTTTTTTTTTATATATATATATATATATATATATATATATATATATATATATTCAAAAAAAAAAGAAAAACATAGCATAAGAAGCACGGGGAATGATTTGCATCAAATAATAAATTGCCTCATATGTACCCAACAACCTCACAAGAAAATTACTACAAAAGAGAACGAGAAAGATTATCGGGAGCACGGCATGAGATAGTGATGAATTAGCATATGGTATGTGAAAGATAGTGGGTCTCTTTGGTTAATTATTCTTCCATATTAACTTGTGTGCGCATGATACAGTAGCACTCAATTTATCCTCACACAGCTTCCCCTATATTCCATTTTTTAGTCTATGTTCTGTGCACAAAAGAAAAAGTTTATGTTCCATTAGTAATATTTAGTTAAAGTGAGCCTTATAGCAAAACACTGAAGTTTTTTATTAAAATTTTAGATTTAAAATACGTCCAAAGTCGCTTGTATTAAACTTTATATATTATATTTGACATCTTATTTATACACGTACATACAAGTAGATGACCAATGAGAATGTATTCAATATATACTATTTTCTTAATCTACTAACAATCATCCTTAAACCATCCTAAGTTACTTATGTATAATTTTAAATAATCCTTTTGACATATGACATGTTAAATAAACAACAAACGTACCAAACATAAGTGTAGTTGTCATCCAGAGGAGTGACTTAACCAGGGCCACCATGTCACTATCTTAAGAATTGGATTTGCTAGATGTGGAGTCTATTTTCCTCTTTTGTCCTCTAACTAGGGCACATTCTCAATGATGGTGTAAGATTCTCACCTCTTCTATGTGGCCCTTTTCTCCACATCGACTGTTCCTTCCAAATTGATGTTGATATATCTGACTAAGATATGCCATGCTTCATGCTTGAACTCTCCGGGGTTTGGCGATATTTCTTTTATTTTTTATTTTGGTTAAAGCGATGAACTTCTTAGAACTATGGTTAATTTAACTGTGCTCCCAGCGATCTTTCCCATTATCTTGTGTATACGTTTTTGTTATTATTTGTTTTGTTTTCATATCTAAGAGGTTGTAGAGATAATTAAGTTCATTTAGCACGCTTAGAGTGATCCACTATGCATATAGTTCCATTTTACAAAACTGATTTGAAATAAGGGGTTAGTTTATATCTTCTTCTTTTCTTACAAAAGGGGATTAGTTAATGTAATCTTTCAAATTGTTTATTGTGCAACTAAGATATGGTTGGAATATTCTATTCCTTTTATTGTCTGATGAATTATTTGGTTAACAAATAAGAATGTGTAGGTGTGGGAGTGATGGAAGAGATAAGTGAAAGAGACGATTGGTGGATGCGCGTGCAGCTCTCTACTTGTGGGATAGTGGTCATAATGCTCACTGCTTTCCTACCCCTAAACGTCTCCTCCTTGTTTTGTCTTTTTCTGTTTATCCATTTTGGTAAAATTTTAATTAAGATTTGCTTTTTTTTACCAAAAGAAAAGTAAATTTAATATGAAAATATAATGTAATTGATCTTCATTTTTCCTCCAAAGTTAACGAAATTAACATATAACTGGGTGTCGGCAGTTTTATTCTGTTTCAACTTACTCCAAACTACGTTGGTTCCGTTATAAACAATTTGAGTCAAAGTTGGCTTTAAACAAAGTAAACGATCAACTGATCAGTTTGGGTATGTTTTATATACTTTCGTGTGGTGTATGCATACATATCGAATGACTTTTGACACATTATATAACGACATTCATGTAAAATAATGGATAATGATAATGCCGGACACACAGTTAGACAAAATTGCATGGAAGCTAGAAATGATATTGAAAGGGCACTTTTGGTGTCACGTAACGAAGCATTCATTTCATTCAGTCCTAATTAAATTTTTAAAAGGAAAATACTATATAATTATCAAATTGCCACGCCTGAATGCCTGATCGTTTTTATTTTCCCGTTTATAAGTGTGTCTAGTATCGATACACCTTTTTCATTTGGATGGTAACCAATTCGAAGTAACTAATCTTAAACTATAGAAAAAAACTACTGTAGAGCCGTATCAAATTTATTTTAAATATACAATAAGCTGTATACCCAATATTTTGAACTGTGTGAAGAGCTAAAGCAACAAAAGAAAAACTAAAAACCGAACTTGAATTTCTTTGGAAATAATTACATTATCGGTTAAAAATGGATTCGAACTCAAACTATAAAACCGTTTGTATAATATATAGTAGGTTAGGTTAGACTTCATCTACTATTATTCAAAAAAAAAATTGAAACGTCTCATAATCGAAGTCGGGATTGAACACACCAGCTAGTGGTGTCGACGAGCAACTATTGATGAATACTAGCCCTTTCTCGAAAAAAAAAAAAACTATTGATGAATACTAGTTTGTCGTGATTAAATTCCCATCTTTCGATCCATATATGATATAACTATACTTATTTTCTCTTTTGGTGTCACTAAGTATGTGTATGTCTTTATTTATTATGTTTTAGCAGTCTTGATTCCTCTCTAGCGGTCCTAGCTATATTTAATATATGTACATATATTGATATATACACATTCGGATATGACCGAGCTAGTTGTGGTCAAATGAATCAATGAGCAAATGTTTAATGATTCATGTTGATGTAACAAAATGTACTACTTATGATCAAACTTTAGTAAAGTCCTACTAAAGTTAGCCCCAACAAAATCATCTTCAAATTAGCACACGATTTATCATTCCTCTATCCAACCAAAAAAAAGAGTTCCTTGCTACATTCAATCATTCATTCTTTTTGCTACGTGTTTAAGATTCAGAAATTTTACAATTTTCAGTACGTACGTTCTTATTTTATTTTTTAGAATTTGGGAGCCTTAATACATGTCGAAACTATAGTTTTTTTTTAATCGACTATAGCTGAATAGCCTTGTTCATATGTGATTTTGCATGAAATTTCAATAACAAATAAACCTAAAAGTTTAAGTTCAGAAAAATGTGTTTTTGAATTTAGAATAATTGTCTAATGTAGATTTTCCGGATTGGACTTCATATTTTCGTGCTCTTTATCGTCTCTTCCGAATTTCTTATGATTATTCTTTTGGGACACGTTATTTCACTCTGCTTGACTTGATAGTTTTAGTCTGAGGTTTGACCTTCTACTTTGAACAAACTGAATGCTGACTCTTTTTCAGATGAGTTTGTGTCCAATCCAAACATTTCTTTTTTGGTCAAAATGTGTCCAAACTTAGTCAGTTCATCTCTTCTCACAAAAGGTCCTATACATCAGTTGGTTATATATCCTTTTGGTTGGACCCAGTTCTTTTCTTAGTGGACATGTATGTGATTTGGTTTTTACACACACACCAACGAATTTCCATAGCTAGCTAATCTTTTGACATGAACTTAAGGTTTGATAGTTCTGTTTGATGGAAACAAAAATGATTAGATTATCCGAATAAATTGTTTTCACCTTGAAATTTTTGAACGCATGACTAAAGATCAGTTTGGATGCCATGACAATCCACTCGAAAATATTTATGTCATCTTCATCCTTCTTTCCAACTATCAATTAACATGATTAGTAGCTTTTGAGGCGATATTAAATTTTATTGCTAAGATTTGGAAAGATATAAACAACTCAGCGATTCTATACAGTTTTATACCGGTAACATTATAATGCAAAACTAGTTTGTATTTCAAAATTGATGACTAGTTCATAGTAATTTAGTTCCTGTTTTACAAATCACAGAATAATTATGTCGTTGTATTCTATATTTTTGACGAGGATTAACAAACCAGCTAATGGAAAATGATGAACAAAGACAATCTAACCCCAAAAACGAATCAGAAACGCATGTCATAACCCATAGGTAGGTCTCTCTCATTAAAGAACACAGAGAAAAAAAACAGAACAGAATCAGAAACGCACACTAGTTAAATCTCTCACATACACCAATATTCGCAGACGCATACATACATGCATACAAAACAAACACAAACTGTCATCATCTTTCTCGTTTCATCATGCCAGCAATCATGATTTCTTGGTCTCTTAACCCCGCATGCTCCTGTTTCGCTATCCTCCAGAACATCTCCTATAAATAGCTATTCTCCTTTACTCATCACCACTACCTCTCTCTTCTACCTCTCTACACACAAAAAAGACACTCGTTTCCTCTGTTCTGTTCTAGTCACAACTTCCTCTGTTCTCTCTTGTTCGCCCACATCTCCTTCTGACCTTGCAATGGCAGTGTCTGGGTTCGAGGGATTCGAGAAAAGACTCGAACTTCGCTTCTTCAACGACAACAACAACACCTCAACAGCCAATAAAAACCCAATGGGCCTCCGTCTCATCGACTTCGAATCACTAGACCAAGTCCTAACCCAAGTGCAATGCACTGTAGTCTCCGCCGTAGCGAACCACAGCTTCGACGCGTACATCCTCTCCGAGTCAAGCCTCTTCGTCTACCCAACCAAAATCATCATCAAAACATGCGGCACCACTCAGCTCCTCAAATCAATCCGTCCCTTCATCCACCTCGCGCGTACCCTCAACCTCACGCTACGCGCGTGTAGATACTCACGCGGCAGCTTCATATTCCCAAACTCGCAGCCTTTCCCTTACACGAGCTTCAAAGACGAAGTCGTCATCGTCGAAGACTCCCTCCCGAAATCCCTCCGTCACCGTAAAGCATCCGTCATGACGCCGTCTAATAACCCCTCCCGTGCATGGCACGTGTTCACAGCAAGCGCTGACGTGGAGCCCGACGAGAGGCTCGTTGTCGTCGAGGTCTGCATGACTGAGCTTGACCGAGTCAACGCCCTGAGCTTCTTTAAACGGAAAGGCGATGAGAATAGCGATTCCGCTGGGAAAGAGATGACGCGGCTGAGCGGTATCGGTGCGATTAACGAAAACGCGTTTATATGCGATTTCGCTTTCGATCCTTGCGGTTACTCGATGAACGGAGTCGACGGTGATCGTTACTCGACCATCCACGTCACGCCGGAAGACGGTTTTAGCTACGCGAGCTTCGAGTGCGGGCTGTCTTTGTACGAAGACGGTCGTGGGGATGTTGCGGAGGTGCTGACTCGCGCGATTGATGTTTTCCGGCCGAGTTGCGTCTCCGTCGCCACCACTTACGGCGGCGAGGATTATGACGGCGATGTGACGAAGCGGGTGGAGCGTGTGTTGGCGAAGAAGCTTGGTCTGAAGTGTCGGAGCAGGCTTATGGATGAGTTTCCGGGATCGGGAACGGTGGTTTTTCAGTCGTTCAGTCCTCGCCGGAGATAGTTTTCGCCGGAGGAGGAGGATAAAAAGGGTTTTAGGTTTTAGTTATTTGAGAGGAGAAAGAAAAAGAAGGTGGTGACGTGGAGGGGAATGATTGGTTGACTTGGGTAAGGAATGATATAAAGTGGGAACATATGATCTCATGCTTGCACCCCACTTTGCACATGTGGCAATGTCACGCCTAAGCATATTTTGAGGTTCAGTGTTGTAGATTTTTAGTGGGGGAGAGGGTAAAAATGTTTGTTCCTTTGTTTCTTTTTCTTTTGTCATGTTTGTTTTTTTTCATAAATTTAATATTTAAATCTCTTTGATCAGACATTTGATATACTGTTCTTACTTATATGGTTGCAAATTGATTCATTCATCACCGTAAGATCTAAGAAGAATGTCTACTTAAAAAATAGTAGCCTTAGTATTCATGGTTTTGGCCTAAGTAGAAAATGAGAAATTACACCCAACAAATGTTTTGTTTAACCAAACTTCATTACGTTTTGTCGGTTTCAATTAGATTTGGTTTTGGCAAGCACATGTCTCAAGTCGGAATTAATTAGTCTCACACTGATATTTTCTTCGCCAGTTTAGCTAATTGACCTTATAAAAAGAAAGTAATACTATATAGTTATAACAATCGCGCATGTAAACTCTTTATGCACTCCAACATACAAAAATACAATTTGCACGTGACAATTATTGGCTAAAAGTAAACCACAATCTCGTTATGTCCAGTAGCAAAACGGAACTCGTTTTCGTTATTCTCTGAGCAGTGAAAGCCATTTCCACTCTGAAATTCCACTTTTGTAAACAGTTTATTACTAAATCGTTTTTCAAAGATAAATGAACATAGATCTCAGTGTTACGAAGCTTCCCTGCTCTTCTGTACTGTCATGTCTGTCCATCCAATATTCATCTATTCCCTTCTCATCACTTTCTATTAATAAAGATCAAAATGAAAGAAATAACAAAGATATCATCTGGCTCTGATGAACCAAACTCAACAAGGAAGAAGAAAAATAAAGCTGCTTGAAATGCATAATACCAATGCTATTTATTTCGGCAAAACAACCATTAATCTCAGAAACAAAACTCAACTAGACTCAGGAACAATCGTTAGAAAGCCGTTTCACAAAGCCGTATAATAAGAGGATCCTATTAAGTAAATAGCATGTCTTCTGTATAAGAAGTAACTACTCAATACTTTCCAATCAGGTCTTGCCTTTTACTCCTCATCTCTGTCATTTCTTGGTTCTCCTTTCATGGCATGCCTTCAAAGCTTGAACGTCTTTGCAACAAAATCACAAACAACAAAAGATCATCAACAAATTGCCCAACTCTATCTTTTCTTTCACATAGGACAATTCAATCAACCCATAAGTTTTCCTAACCCAGCTCCTTACACAGATTAATTAGTCAGTAATAACAAACCTAACTTAGTTCCCTTACGTTAAAAACCCTAAACCCTAGCTCTAAAACCCTAATCCTCAGATTGTCAGATTCTAACTTGCTAAGTAACATTGAGATAGAGAGAGACTTACGTTTCTGGCAAGACTTCCAATCCCTGTTGCTATCAACGAGACAATCCTGCAAAAAAAATCGGAGAAAATAAAAAAGATTAAGGGGATACACAAGGAAGATCGAGGAATCTAAGAGATGATGATGATGATGATGATGATCTGGGAAAACAGAAGAACCTGTAAAGACAAGTAGAGAGAAGAACACTCTTTGAGCTGTTTCACATTCTCATCGTCATCGTCTGCATCCATTTGATGATTCGGCTGAGGAGGAGGAAAAGGTCGCGTCTCGGAATTGGGATTCTCCGTCGTCGCTTTCTCCATTTCAACGGCGAAAATTTGGGGTTTTCAGTTGTGGAGGAAGAAGATTCAGATATTTAACAAATCAGGGCAATTTTATTTATTTTTAATGGGCTTTACTTAGAACCCAAGCCCATCTACATATAAAAAGAAGGTCTTATAATAAAAAGGTCAACATGTTGATAAGTCAAAAAGTTAAACAGTACTAGACTACTAGTACAAGATCGTTGTCTGTCTCTCTAATGAATTCAGGTCCACTTATCTTTTGTCGGGTTGTCTGGAGACGGATTGTGCCACGTGACGTCAACATAAACATAAATATTTAATGTAAATTTTAAAAATTCTCATCATAACTTATATAAAAATATTAGTTTATCAAATATATATTTTAACACTAACAATTTCACACAAATTCTTTCAAATAATATATTTTAAATATTTTTGGATATTAGTTTCAATAAAATATCCCTTTAAGAATGTTACAATTTTTGTAAAAAATTGTGAAGTGCTATAATAAGAACCTCATCAATGAAAACACTCCTTGTGAAAAAAATGCCTTTTGTGTGCATGTAAACATTTGTCTGTTACTCTAAATTTAGCATTTAAAAACGTCGAGCAAAGCATTGAGGATATACTCTGGAAATTTTCTATTTCGAAAGAAAAAAAAATGGGACTTTTGTTTCATCTAAAATTAATAAAGAAGAAGGCCTTAAGAGAAGAGATGCGGATTTTCAGTTATAACAACAAATAAGATAAGGTGTAAGATTAAACCAAATGATCATGTCTTTCTCTCTTCTCTTTCCTTAGTCATTTCTTCTATTTCCCTTTCTCGTCTCATCTTCTGTCTCCAATTAATCTATGGAACGCGTTAGAGAATCATCAGAAACTCTTGCTTCCACGACGACCTCATCTTCGTCTCCCTCCTGGTAAGTTTCCTTATACAAAACATCTAGAGATACAGTTTAATTGTCTTCAGAGACATATGTGTTACATTGCTCGCAGAAAAAGATTTGGAAATGATTGTGTACCTTGTCTCGCAAGTTATTTCATTTATAATTCAACTCATTTTTTTTCTGGTACAACCATATGATCTCGCAGCAATGTAGACTTTGAGAATCGTGGAAAACAACCATCTCCTCTCTCAACAAGAAGATCTCGAGCTGGCTTCTCTGATTCTTTCTCTTCTCATGGTAATTAGTAATTAGGTCAACATGTTCCAAATATTTTACTGACTTGGTTGTTCCTTGTGCTAAAAGCTTTCATGAAACACCAGATTTACAATCATTCTGTTCAAATGAAGAAAACATAAAACTCTACCCCAACAAAACAGAATCAGACGATGACTTATTTAGAAGCATAGAATCCGGAACATCATGTCCCGTGTTGAGCACGTCAGACTCATCATCATCAGAACCCCATCAACATTCCCACCACCACCATTCTATAGGTCTCACTAGCGGTCAATGGAGAGGTCGTTTCGTCCGTTTACTCAAGAAAGGATCATCCGCAATGCCCTTCAACACACCTATTAAAGGAGTCCCTAAACTGACCAGACGTAAGAGCAAACGCATAAGAGACAACATGGTCCCTGTTCTACCTGCTACTTCTCTCGACACTGGTGACTTGTTCTGTTTCAAACCTTCTTGGAGAAACTACTCTCTCCAAAACCTTCAAACCGCCACTAACGGATTCAGCCGTGGTCCGAAACCCTTGTTACATTTTTTTCAATCTTTAAACAACTTGTTTATAAGTGAAGTAATATAACATGAAAATTTGTGGATAATTATGGCAGAGAATCTGATTGGTGAAGGAGGATATGCGGAAGTTTATAAGGGACAGATGGCAGATGGGCAAATAGTGGCGATAAAGAAACTTACTAGAGGCTCTGCGGAAGAGATGACAATGGATTATCTGTCGGAGTTAGGGATCATAGTTCACGTTGATCATCCAAACATTGCTAAGCTTATTGGATATTGTGTTGAAGGAGGAATGCATCTTGTTCTTGAGCTATCTCCTAATGGAAGCCTAGCTACTTTGCTCTACGGTGAAAAAAACTATTTCTAACTAATGTTTTCAAAGCAATCTTTTAAAACTACACGAAACTTCTATACAAAGATTAAAGTAAAAGCAAATTCATATGAAAATAGGTTGCAGTTAATGTATATACAAGGTCTTGTTTGTCATACCTTTGATGATTCAAATACCTAATTAAGATCCTTGTAACATTTTGTAGAGGCCAAAGAAAAACTGAGTTGGAGCATAAGGTACAAAGTGGCGACAGGAACAGCAGAGGGACTGTACTATCTCCACGAAGGTTGTCAAAGAAGGATCATTCATAAAGACATCAAAGCTTCTAATATCCTTCTCACTGAGAACTTTGAGGCTCAGGTAATTATGAAGAGAAAGCTAATTTATAGGCTTTTCAGTTTATGATCACGAGACAAGAAGGAACTTAAATTTATATCCTATTTAATTTATTTCTTAGATATCTGATTTTGGACTGGCTAAATGGCTACCAGACCAATGGACTCACCATACCGTATCGAAAATAGAAGGAACATTCGGGTTTGGATCCTCTCATTGATAGATATATGTGGATTCACATATCTCTTGTGTTTCAAATTATCTCATATAGTCTCATATGTTTTCATCGATCAGCTATCTTCCGCCGGAGTTCTTTATGCATGGGATTGTAGACGAGAAAACAGATGTATATGCTTATGGAGTCCTGCTTCTTGAGCTTATTACTGGTAAACAAGCCCTAGACAGTGCACAACATAGCCTTGTCATGTGGGTATGTATTGCCTGACCCTCTCTTAAACCTTGGCTAAATAGAATTCTTGTCTCATACTTCCTTGACCTGGATCTTGATTCAGAACCAATTGACAGTGAGCAGACTAACATTTATTTTTTTGTGAAACTACTAACATTGGCCACCTATATTCTTGTAGGCCAAGCCATTGATCAAAGAGAACAAGATCAAACAACTAGTTGATCCAGTTTTGGGAGATGACTACGACTTAGAAGAGTTGGAACGTCTTGTATTCATAGCGTCCTTGTGTATACACCAAACCTCCATGAACCGGCCCCAGATGAATCAGGCATGCATAATAAAACATTCAACTCCATCATCTAACAAGTCATTACTTTTCTTTGACAGTATAACGAAGTGTGAATACATGTATACAGATTGTGGAGATTCTGAGAGGAGACAAGAGCAGCTTAGACCAGCTAAGACAACGACAAAACTCCAAACTGCAGAGGACTTACTCGGAAGAACTATTGGATAACGAAGAATATAATTCAACAAGATATTTGAACGATATTAATCGACACATGGAGACTGTTCTCGGAACATCCAACGACTCGTGAAACATCTTAGGGTTCAGTGTTTGCTTCAAACATGTTGTACTATGGTGTATGTATTTGATTTATGATCATGATGTTGTGTTCTTTCTATTTTCTTTAAACTTTGACAAAAGAAAAGACTATTAATTTGTTAATGTCATCCTTTTATCTATGAATTATATTTGTTTCATTTTTATCTTTCACTTACTCTGTTGTAGACAAGTTTTGGCAAGTTTGAAGCAAAACACTTATACAAACAGAAATACACAAGCTCTCTTTTATAGTTGCATATCTTAACCTTATTAAGAACATCATGTAGTAGATCTTGTCGGAATACTAATTACGAAACGTCGACGTATAGAGCTTGATAATGTTTTTGTAAAGTGGCGACCTGAACAAACATGCATACAGACAACAACCGACACAAAACTACAAATTATTACGAAGAAGTGAAATTTTCTCACTGATCTCCAGAGAAAAGAAGCTTCCGAGAGGCGGAGACTCTCGATTTCTTGTTATGAACCTCTAAGAACCCAGAATCCGACTCGTCGTGGTACCATCCCACCGATCTCTGCGCCTCCTGTACGATCTGCGATATACCTGTAATCCAAACAGCACTGATCGTAATAAGGAAAGGAATGAGAGAATCAATCGGAGAGAGAGTGAAGAGAAAGCACCTTCTCTGACGGATTGCTTGTTGTTGCGGATATCGTGGATGGTGGCGGAGATCTTCCAGTAGAGAGGTCGGCCGACGTAGAACAGAACCGCCATTAAAGCGATCAGGATCAATATACGGAACCAGATTCTCGTTGGTGTTGGAGACGCCATTGATGATTGATTGATCCTCTCCTCACTCACTCACACTATTCTTGGAGTGGTCAAAATAGAGAGAGATAATAGAGAAACTCAATAAAGCAAAAAAGTAATAAATATATGGAAAAAGAAAGAAAATCACATTGCCCAAACAGATCAATTACGCCACGTTGTCAATACATCTCAACCATTTTTAAGACACTCTGTAGAGCTATGTAGAGCTCTATACTAGTCTGAAAATAATTCAAGTGGTGATAGCTGGTGAACTATTCTTGCCAGTCCATTTAACCATGATGGCCAGAATAATAAATATGGGGCTTGTGACAAAGTTATAAACGTATCAAATTCTACTCAACTTCACATTAATTGCCTAATGTTAACATCGTAACAATGATGATGAACAAGCTAAAAGAATAAACCTATTCTCAAAACATGCAAATAAAAATCCTCATACTATTTTATTCTACTCCACCCTTGAGCTCACCACAGGAACAAGCTCGAGTCTTTTGATGAAGTTACTATAGATTTGACTCTATCTTCCCTCTTATTTTCTCTATGTATAGAAGCTCCGATCTCTTCGTGTCTACCTTTAGTCTCAGACACCATCTGCGATGACGATTATCTCTGAGGCCAAGATTGATAAGTTTTCGTCTTGGTTCTGTCCTATAACCATTTGACAAAGTCTGGAGGAAACTTGAATAAAAAATCTTATTAAACACTAGTAGCTGGTAAAGCTCACAAACACAACAGATTATAACTCGGGAAATCCATTTTGTGCTGATTAAAGAACCTTCAAACAATGAGAACCGAGTCATTTCCTTGTCTTTGAAAACTTGCTACGGAAGCATTTGAGAAGGAAAAAAATGGTGATGACAACAATAAAAAGAGGAGAGTAAAGCTCATTCAAAAATGAACACTTTGCTTTATTAGGAGATTACAAATTAAAAACACGATAATAGCTTGTGCTTATTCTCACTTCAGGGGGCACACTTTCTCGAAGGCTTCTTGCTCTTTCCTACACAAATCAAACTCGTTGGTGTAGTAATACATACACCCAACATAGTCATCCATCTCCTTCTGGCACTTCTGGTGTAGATCCTTCAGCCTGCAACATTCACCAAACCATCAACAAAACTAAATGATGTCGAAATGTGGAATCAACATCACTAATCTACGGTCTAGCTATGCAGATTGATGTAATGAAATACAGTGGAATCAACAAAACCATTGCATGAATCTGTTTCTACAACGTCTGAGAGTGAGACAGATGGTTACTCTATTACTTGGTGTATGCCAGTTTCAATAATATCATAACGCGAAAAAATGCATTAGCTCAAATGAGCTCTATGGACAGTAAAAGCACTTGATAGCATATCTAGGCGAAGCTATAACTATATTTCTTCTACTTTTCTAATGACCTCATCCTCTTGGCTAAGAAAAAACAAGCTATGTTCAGATACTTTTGCTCAATCAAAGAAATAAACTTTCACACTAAAGAAGCTAATCAAATATCCAAATCAACCATTTGATACTCACTAATTTCTTCACAATCAACTAAAGGAAATCCCCAAAACTAATAAGCTTGCAAGGAGATCATAAACCCTATTAAAAAAATTTGAGCTTTGAAGATACAACTTACAAGCCAAGAACGCAGCGAGTGACGTCACGACCCTTGTCGAGACACTTCTCGGGGTTAGGATCATTCTTCTTGCATTTGAGGAATGCAACGTTCTCAGGCATACATCTTAAACCTATATGCTTCGCCGACGCAGTCAACACCGCGGAAGTAGGGATCGGGTTCCCCGTCGCGTCCACCGCACTCGACATAGCTCAGGAAAATTCTGAAATCCCTAAAACCCGAATCCAAAGGGTAAAATATCAATTGCAATTTTCCCGGTTAATTAAAAGGAAAATCAAAATCCCAACGAATCAAGACTAGAATCTAAGAGCAGACAATGATCATCGTCATACCTTTTCAACGGATATCGATTTGGATCTTTTTTCTCCACTGAGCTACAAACGCGAAATGAGAGAGAGGAAGGGAAGAGAGAGAGAACAAAACCAGGTAGAGAAAAATTGGCTACATTGGGCTATCACACCGATTTAAAATTTCATTAAAAGCCTAATTATCTTTAATGGGCCTTAGCAGAAAAATAAAAGCTTATATATCTTTATAAAGCTTTTTGTTATATTATCGATTCCATATTATCTCAGCTTCTTCTCACTCCCGCCGTCCCGTCCCGTCCCGTCGCCGCCGTCTCGTCATTGTCCGTCTGCCATAGGTAAGTTCCTGCTGCGCCACCTCTGTGGCTGATCTCCTGTAATTATTTATTTTCGTGTTGATTTTTCAATCGGTGAATATTAATGATTCATTTTGCGTTTCGCTGAGCTTTTTTCTTGATTTATGGTCCATTTCATCGATGTGTCGAATTCTTTAGGGTTTATGGTTTAGGAAATTTTTGTGATTGCACTTTAATCTTTAGGGTTTTTTAGGTGGGCGTGATGATGCAAATATAGAAATTGAGTTATCTTTTTTTCTTTTTATGGTTTAGTGTATTGAAGAGTGAGAACATGGGGGACAAGAGAAAGAAGACGTTCATGTTCATCCGTCTAGTCTCGGCAGCTGGAACTGGATTCTTCTATGTCAAGAGGAAGAGTAGCAAGGGTCTTCTTGAGAAGCTCGAGTTCCGCAAGTACGATCCTCGTGTCAACCGCCATGTCCTCTTCACTGAGCAGAAGATGAAGTGATCTCTTTTTTTGTCTGTGTGTTTCATTACTCTCGAATCTCTCTGCAAGTAGTATTGTTACTATTCAATCAAATAAGTTCTCAAGTTAAGTTGTGGTTTAGACTTTGTAAGCTTCAGTTATGATGATTCCTTTGATCATAATTTTTTTCATTACTGAAACCAATCACTGTGAAGCTACATCACTAACTTACTCAGTGTGTATAAAAAGCTTGAGACTTTAAAGTATAACCCAATATCTTGATGTCAAAGAATTACAAACTGACACAAACGAGAGCATCTTGGAGATTGAAAGAGTTGTTTCAACAGACCCGGCTTGTGTTTCTCTCCAGTAGAAGACTGGTTCAGACGCAGAACAATCTTCTTGAGTGCTGTCGAGTTCTCTAGAAAGTATCTAACCAGCTCCAGTTCCGTTGCTTTATCCGTGATCGGGCTTTTAATCTCAACATATTCAAGGGATGATGTCAAAGAAGGAGGACATAGATTCAAAAGTCTGCTTGTCCCCTCAGTCACCAGAAAATGATGAACCAGTTCCTGCATCAACGGTCAAAAAGTTTGAGTAAATGGAAAGTTAAAAACCTATGTGTAAAACTTGCAAAAGTAGTAGACAAGAAGCATCACCAAGGTGAGGTGTTTGAGATTCGGGCATGCCTCAAGAATAACTGGCAACATCTCTGGAGAAGAGTTTAAGAAGATAGTAGCACGAAGACGAGCCAAGCCATGAAACTTGGATCGTCTGTTTATTTCCAGGTGATAATAGATGAACTGCCAGATAGCTTACGTTAAGTAAGAAACTCTCAAGAAGAGATAAGTGTGAGCGTCTGTACATACCTCAAGAGTCCTCCTGGAGATGGTCATGTTTCTAGCATGTGAAACAAAGGCTAGAAAATTACAAGTGATGGACAACACGACGTCGATATCAAACTTGACAGTTTCACTCATACTAGATATCTCGAAGCTCGTGTATTGGTAATCTATGAGATTCAGACACTCGAGTCCCGGAGTATCCATCACAACTGTATCCAAACTGTTTTCAACACGACCAGTATCCACCCGTTCCAGAGTGAAGCTCTTCAGTGACTTGGAGCGGACGCGTAAGACTTGCACAGAGTCATCTCTACTCTGGCTCATTTTTAAATCCTTGAGAACCGGAGAGGATGAGATGAGTGCCTCTGCAGCTTCATCGCTTGGGAAGACAACTTTTTCCAAGTGAAGAGTCTCGAGACATGGTAAAGAACATGACTGGTCGTAGTCGCTCATCATCACGAAGGTGAGTTTCAAGCTAACCAGTGTGTCACACATTGAAAAGACTAGAGGCATCTCAAGAAAGCAAAATCCAAAGTGATTCTCGATTTCAAAATGATGAATTTTACACTTGTTAACCACTCTCATCAGGCATGCCTCCACTGAAGGACCTTCATCATCATCGTGGTCAGTGTTTAGCTTGAAGCCCCGCAAGTAAGACTCTCCTCGGAAATTGAGAAACTTATCGATGAAACTGACGCAAGTATTGTCCTCTGAGAAGTCAGATTTATCCAGATCTAGTCTAGGCACCCATAGCCAGATATCTCTCCATCTAGAAGACAAAACACCTGTCCTAACAGATTCCTTGGTGCTAAGATAGGTGAGTATATGACATAGCAACGGTTCAGGCAACATGCTTATCCTGTCTTCACCACTTGTGCCACTTCTTCTTCCTTGCATAGCTTTTTCTTTGGGCTTTCAAGAGAGAAAACGACCTGAAAATATTCAAATGATCATCATGCTCAATCGTTTAAACTATAAAATCTTTTGCAGTTACATAGATCAGCCGAGTAAAATAGAAGTATGGAGAAGGTAACTCACCGGAGATTGAAGATGAAACACTCGTCGTCTTTTTTCTGAAACCCTCCTTGTTATACTTGACCTTTCTTGTTTTCTAGTCAAAGCTGGGTGCATATTGCAGCTTTAACTTATTCTTTGACTAAGTATAGTATTTAAATTTCTTAGTCATTACCCAATACCCATAATAAGTTATGGGTCCAGTCAACGTCCACATTAAATATCAACGACTACCATTTGCCAAAGCACTCTTATTGATCACAACTATTTTTCAACCGTCTTGTTGACTGCAAACTCAACAAGTGGTGGAGTCAAGCTCTTAAGTGACGTAAAACAGACGCATAGATTCTCTGTCACTAATCAAACCAGATCATGATATTAGCGTTAGAAGTAATAGCACTAATATCATGTAAAGTGCATAGTCGTGGTAAGTAATAACAAATCAAATAGCCTATCATCAAACCAGTGCATGATATAAGAGATACTCGAAATCATTCAACCAAACCAAATGGAGTCTTAGGCCATACCAGTAGTACCTCACACAAAGGGTTTAAAGCTGTGTCTTAAGCCATACTTTTACACACTAATTTTATATTTAGATCCAGCTTCAGAACCTTTTGGAATTTACATAGACATCCCCATCAGGCTATGGATGATTCGGAGATTGGAGCCACTGGAATAACTTCAAACTGACACAAAGCAGAGCGCCTTGGAGATTCAATGAGTTGTTCCAAGACACCAGGCTTGTGTTTCACTTCAGTAGAAGACTGATTCAAACGTAGCACGAGCTTCTTGAGTGTTGTCGAGTTCTTCATAAAGTATCTAGCCAAATCCAGTTCAGTAGCTATCTCCGTGACCGGGCTTTCCATTTCAACAGATTCAAGAGACGATACCAAACAACGAGGCAGCACAGTGGAGAGTTTAACTACCACTTCTGGATAATGAATTACCAACTCCTGCAAACACAAATCGACAGAATAAAAACCTTTACTAATTGAAAAGTTTAAGCCAAAAATTGTTACCAGTGTCAAGTGTTTCAGATTGGGGCAGCTCTCAAGAACGATTGGCAATAGTTCAGGGGATGCGTTTAAGCACATAGTGGCTCGCAAACGGGTCAAGTCATGATATTTGGGGAGAAAGTTCGTCTGAGGGGAACTATGTATAAACTGTAAGCAAAGAGAAAGAGCACAAACAAACTGAGAAGGCAAAAGGAAAGTTTATAAGTTTGTCATCAGTTTTAATTATATATACCTGCAGAGTTCTCCATGACATGGTCATAACTTTAACACCTGAAAAGTTGTTGAGAAGATTGTAGATGATCTTCTGTTCCGACAAGTAATCAGTCATCAGCTCAAACTCGACATCGATATCAACCTTGAAAGACTCAGCCTTACTGATTATCTCAAAGCTCCTAAACTGGTAGTAATCCATGAGACTCAGATACTCAAGTTTGGGAGCATCAATCACAACCGAACGTCCACGAGGATAAACAGGTTCCACTCGTCTTAAAGTGAGACTCTTAAGCGACAGTGAGCAGACACGTAAAGCCACCACAAAATCATCTTTACTAAGGCATATCTTCAAGACTTCAAGAACCGGAGAGGAGGAGATCAGTGCCTCTGCAGCAGCGTCGCTAGGCAGAACAACGTCGTCCAAGTACATGGTCTTGAGACAGGGAAAAGAAAGTGTTAAGGGTGTTCGGAAGTCATCAAAGCCACCACGTCCTAACTTATTCTTAATTTGGAAAGTTTCAAGCTTCCTTATATCCACTCTACCGAGACACAGCCCATAAAGAGAAGCCTCACTATCAAAGATATCGTGGTCAATGGTCAGCTTGAACTCACGCAAGTAGGGATTGCCTTGTAAAGCCAGAAACTTGTGGATGTATTCAATACATGCCTTGTCGTTGGGGAAATCAAAGCTGTCTAGCTCTAACCTTGGAACCCATTTCCAGAGATGTCTCCATCTAGAAGACAAAACACTTGTCCAAACCGCTTGTTCGGTGGTGAGAAAGCTGAGTATGTGACATAACAAATGTTCAGGTAACGAGCTTATCAAATCTTTTCCTACTCGTTCTTCTTCCTCTCGAATTGAACTGGACGAGACACGTAACCTGATACGATTATTGCAAAAAATCGAAACTTCAACAACAAGATTTGAGCGAGCAAGGAAGGAGGAGAAGAGCTTACAGCTTTCGCTTTTGGGATTTGTGAAAGAGCTTCTCCATTTGAAGCTTTGATTTGATCCGAGTAATCAACTTCCCTGAATTTTTAGGGTTTGTGATCGTTGTCGCCTTCTTCTTTTTGTTCTTATTAGAATCTCGAGATCTTTTTCCGTTTTTTTTCCCTCGGAAAGAAATTGAGTGAATAATCGGGTATCCAGATTCAGTCCGGTTCCGGTCTGCTTGTATGGCTATGTTTAGGTAGGGATGTCAAAATGAGCTGGTTCAACTCATCCCAGCTCATGATGAGTTCCTCTCTAACTAACTTAATTCAGATTATTTATTTATTATATGAGTTTCAATATCTAAACAGTACAATCTAGATCATGAGTTAAATGAGTTAATTCGTGATCTAATATAAATATAAGAATCATAAAAAAACTATAAAATAAAATAGTGGTAAATAACTTCTATAATATTGTTCAAAATTTAAATACTAAAATTCAAAACATAAATATGAAATCTTATAAAAAAACCAACCCATGAAAAAAACAAAAAAACTACACCTAATATAAATTAAATTAAAGCAAAACCAATGAGAGACGTATGTCAAATTTGGGATCAACAAAGTTTGTGAGAGAGATGATATAGATAAAATGGGTTGTTATAGAAGATTTTGAAAATTCCTAAACATTATCGTTTCTTTTTTCTTTTTTCGAAAAAGTTATAGATAATTTTTAAAAATTTAATTTTCATATTACTTATATGTATGTTTTACATTTTATTTTTAGAAGATGAATATGATTAGTATAAAAGTTATCTTTAAGAAGATTTGGTTTGACATTTTAAATATAGAAGTTATCTAATATGTTATATAATTTTAAAGTATAAGAATGACCGAGCTCATGAGTGAGTTTATGTTCATTTAAGATCATTCATATAACTCATGATTTAATTTAAGCTTGATCATTAAACTCATTTATTAAATAATCTTTAATTATAGAATTCATGCTCATGAAAAAAACGAGTTAAACTGAGCCAGATCATGAGCTATAGCTCATTTTGACACTTCAGATCTCAGCAAAAGAAAATCAAAACCGCCGGGCCAAACTATAAAAATATTAATTATATATACATATAACACAACTGAATATATATTTAGAATTTAAAAATTGTTAAAATTATCTGAAAATATTTATTACAAAGTATACAAATTACTCAAAAATATCAAACAATCCTAAATATCTTATTTTTTATCCGAATCATTCTAATTATTTGACATTTTACCCAAAATAATCAATATATAACTAAATTATTCAAATTATCTGACATATATTAACAGAATCACAACCAAATGGAAATCAATTCTTTTTGGTATTTTCTCGTTTCAAATTTTACTATTTGTACCAAACCAAACCCGGAACTACCTAAGCTGAACCATACCAAAAATAACCTAAAATAAATGACGTCGTTTCATGTACACTGAAGAGAAAAAAGAAATTAAACAGGCACCCTTTATTTCGCGGATATACCTGTTTAGTAAACACTCTTAAAAGGCCAACCCTGTATAAACCCGTTATGACATTTTATGCATAACTAAACGGGTACGGACGCCGCCCGTTTACAAACTGCCCATCAGGCCCGCGGGCATCTGGCCGTTTAAACATCCCTAGTCGTCACCCTTAAGTTAACAGTGCAGTCAACGTCCACATTAAATCTCAACTATTACAAAAGCACTTCGTATTGATCACAACTACGGCAAACTAAACAAGTCCTGGAGTCAAGCTCTCAAGTGAACAAAGGCATAAAACATGGGTCATTATCAAAATGGCTTATAATCAACACCAGGGTAATGGTAATAGCGTTGGAAATAATAACATATATTCTATGTAGTGGATAATCATCAAGACAAATTTTAATAGCAGAGACTCAAAATCATTCAACCAAAACCAAATGGAGTCTTCAGTACCTCACACAAAAGGGAGAAAAAAAAGGAAAGGTTGAGCCAACTAGTTTCATCTTCAACATCAGCTTTAGAACCTACTGGATTTTACATAAACATACCCCTCAGGCAATGGATTCGGAGTTGGAACCACAGGAATAACTTCGAATTGAGACAAACCATAGCGCCTTGAATCTTTTACGAGTTGTTCCAAGTCACAAGACTTGTGTTTAGCTCCAGTAGAAGACTGATTCAAACGTAGCACGAGCTTGTTGAGTGTTGGCGAGTTCTCCATAAAGCATCTAGCCAAATCCAGTTCAGTAGCCACCTCCGTGACCGGGCTTTCTATTTCAACAGATTCAAGAGACGATACCAAACAAGGACGCAGCCGCACATTGGAGAGTCTAGTTATGGATGCTAATGGATAATTAACAAACAATTCCTGCAAAAAACACAAATCTGACAGAAGTCAAATCCAGTGGGACTGACAAGATAAAAACCTTTCTAATTGAAAAGTTTCAAAACCAAATTGTTACCAATGTCAAGTGTTTCAGATTGGGGCAGCTCTCAAGAAGCGTTGACAAAAGTCGAGGGGATGCGTCTAAGCACACAGTGGCGCGCAAACAAGTCAACTCATGAAATTTGGGGAGTGGGCTCATAATGTTGTAATCATATATAAACTGAAAGCAAAAGAGAAAGAGCACACACAAAGTTAGATACAAACAAAAGAAATGATAATGAGAAAGTTTTAAAAGCTTATCAGTTTAATTATATACCCGCAGAGTTCTCCATGACATGGTCATATCTTTAACACCTGAAAAATTGTTGAGAAATTTGTAGATGATCAACATTTCCAACACGGAATCACTCTTCTGCGCAAACTCGATATCAATATCAACCTTGAAAGACTCAGCCGCACTGGCTATCTTAAAGCTTCTGAAATGGTAGTAATCCACGAGACTCAGATACTCAAGCTTCGGGGCATCAATCACAGCTGAATGTACAAGACCCTCACCATAAACAGGTTCCACTCGTTTTAAAGTGAAGCTCTTAAGCGAGGGTGAGCGGACACGCAAAGCTATCACAAAATCATCATTACTCAGGCATATTTTCAAGACTTCTAAAACCGGAGAGGAGGAGATAAGCGCCTCTGCCGCCGCATCGCTAGGCATAACGACGTCTTCCAAGAACAAGATCTTGAGACAGGGCAAGGAAAGAGACTCGAACTCGTTCAGCCTAACGTAATGGAGCTTTAAGCAGACCAATGCTTCACACGCGGAAAGTGTTAAGGATGTCCGGAAGCCATAAAGGAAGCCACCAAGTCTGAACTTATTGTCGACTTGGAAACGTTCAAGCTTCCTCATATCCACCTTACCAATACACGGCTCGTAAAGAGAAGCCTCACTACCAAAAACATCGTGGTCAATGCTTAACTTGAACTCACGCAAGTAGAACTTGCCTTGGAATGCAAGAAACTTATTGATGAAATCAAGACAGACTTTGCTGTTTGGGAAATCAAAGCTGTCTAGTTCTAACCTAGGAACCCATCTCCAGATATATCTCCATCTAGAGGACAAAACACTTGTCCGAACCGCTTGCTCAGTGGTAAGAAAGCTGAGTATGTGACATAACAAAGGTTCAGGTAATGAGCTTATCAAACCTTCCCCTCTGTTAACAGCTCGTTCTTCTCCTTCTCGAGCTGAAGGAGAGGAGACACCTAACCTGATAATAAAAAAAAAATCGAAAGTTCAACAACAAAATTAGATTGAGCGAGTGCGGAAGGAGAGAGGATCAGAGAGGAGCTTACCGCTTTCGCTTTTGGGACTTGTAATAGAGCTTCTCCATTTGAAGCGTCTTCTCTCTTTGATTTGATATCCGAGGAGTAATCGTCTTCCCTGAATTTTTAGGGTTTGTGAACGTTGTCTCATTCTTTTTCTTCTTATCAGAAGCTCGAGAGTTTCTTCCGTTTTTTTCCCTCGGAAAGAAATTGAGTGAATAATCGGGTATCCGGATTCAAACCGGATCCTGTATGCTTGTATTGCTATGTTTAGGCCTCGGTAAAAGAAAATCAGAACCGCCGGACTAGGCTTGGGCATTTTAACCTGGACCGAAGAACCGATCCGAAACCGGTCTAAAAAGATCCGATCCAAATCCGGACCGAAAATTTACAAGTACTTTTTGAGTCTAAATTCTTTTATTCTATTTGATCTGGATCTGAAAAGAACCGATCCGAATAGAACCCAATCTGAAAAGAACCGATCTGAATAGATCCGCCCCATGCATTGGGAGTTGGAACCACTGGAATAACTTCGAACTGACACAAACTAGAGCGTCTTGGAGAGTCAATGAGTTGTTCCAAGACATCAGGCCTGTGTTTCTCTCCAGAAAAAGACTGTTTCAAACGCAGAACGAGCTTCTTGAGTTTTGTAGAGTTCTTCATAAAGTATCTAGCCAATCTCAGTTCAGTAGCCACCTCCGTGACCGGGCTTTCTTCTGTTTAATTCTCCTATCTTCTGTTCTAAACCATCGTTGTTATTCTTGACCTCTTTCTTTGTGTTCATAGTCAAATATGGATGCATTTTGTAGCTTTAACTAATCAATGACTAACCATAGTACTTCTTAGTCGTCATCCATACGTTATCAGTGCAGTCGACGTCCGCATTAAAATATCAACCATTACCAAAGCGCTTCGTATTGACTATTGATGACAACTACTTTTCAACTCACTTGTTGACGACAAACTCAACAAGTGGTAGAGCCAAGCTCTTAAGTGACGTAGAACACATTTGCATAAAATATAGGTCATTATCAAACCAGAGCATGATAACAGCGTTGGAAATAACTAACATATGTTAAGTGCATAATCTTGAGACAAAGTTTAATAAAATATAGTCTTAAGTATCTCACACAGATGAAAGGAGAAAAAAGGAAAGGAAAGGAAAGGGAAGCCATGGGAATCAACCTAAAGGCTGCGCCAACTAGTTTCATCTTTTCAACTCCAACTTTAAAACCTACTGGATTTTACATTAACACACCCATCAGGCAATGGATTCGGAGTCGAAACCACTGGAAGAACTTCGAATTGAGACAAACCATAGCTCATTGAATAATCTTCGAGTTGTTCCAAGTCACAAGGCTTGTGTTTGACTCCAGTAGACTCATTCAAGCGTAGCACAAGCTTCTTGAGTTTTGTCGAGTTCCTCATAAAGCATTTAGCCAAATCCAGTTCAGTAGCTTCCTCCGTGACCGGGCTTTCTATTTCAACAGATTCAAGAGACGATAGCAGAGAGCGACGCAGCATCGCAGTGTGTAGTCTTGTTTTCGATGCTAGTGGATAATTAATAAACAATTCCTGCATAAACACACAAATATGACAGAAGTCAAAATCCAGGACTAGCCAGATATATAAAAACCTCAGAACTTGCGAAGTTTAAGCCAAAAATTGTTACCAATGTCAAGTGTTTCAGATTGGGGCAGTTCTCAAGAAGTATTCCCAATAGTCCAGGGGATGCGTTTAAGCACACAGTGGCGTGCAAACGAGTCAGCTCATAAAATTTGGGGAGTGGGTTCAAAAAAGGGTTATCATATAGAATCTGAAAGCAAAGAGAAAAAGAGCACAAACAAAGTGAGAAAAGAGCACAAACAATGATGATGGGAAAGCTTATTATTATTATGTACCTGCAGATTTTTCCATGATATGGTCATATCTTTGACACATGATATGGTCGTATCTTTAATATCAGAAAACCCAATGACGAAACCGTAGATGACGATCATTTCCTGCACGAAATCATTCATCGGCGCAAACTCGACATCAATATCAACCTTGAAAGACTCAGCCGCACTAATTATCTTAAAGCTTCTGAAATGGTAGTAATCCATGAGACTCAGATACTCAAGTTTCGGTGCATCAATCACAACCGAATGCTTCACACGCCGAGTATCAGGATCAAAAGGTTCCACTCGTTTTAAAGTGAAGCTCTTAAGTGACGGTGAGGAGACACGTAAAGCCACCACAAAATCATCTTTACTAAGGCATATCTTCAAGACTTCAAGAAGCGGAGAGGAAGAGATCAGGGCCTCTGCAGCAGCGTCGCTAGGCAGAACAACGTCTTCCAAGAACATGATCTTGAGACAGGGCAAGGAAAGAGACTCCAAGTCATCATTCAGACTAACGTAATGGAGCTTCAAGCAGACCAATGCTTCACACACAGAGAGTGTTAAGGGTGTTCGGAAGTCGTCAATGCCACCATAACGTCCAAACTTATTGTCGACTTGGAAACATTCAAGCTTCCTCATATCCACTCTGCCTAGACAAGGCTCGTAGAGAGAAGCCTCACTACCAAAAACATCGTGGTCAATGGTCAGCTTTAACTCGCGCAAGTAGGATTTGCCTTGGAAAGCAAGAAACTTGTCGATGAAATCAACACATGCCTTGTCATTTGTGAAATCAAAGCTGTCTAGTTCTAACCTAGGAACCCATTTCCAGAGATGTCTCCACCTAGACGACAGAACACTTGTCCAAACAGCTTGTTCGGTGGTGAGAAAGCTGAGTATGTGACATAGCAACGGGTCAGGTAACAAGCTTATCATATCTTCTCCTCTGATAACAACTCGTTCTCCTCCCTCTCGAACTGAACTAGAAGTGACACCCAACCTGATAATATTTATTACAAAAATCGAAACTTTCAACATTTGCATTTACATGGTTGAGTGAGTGACGACAGAACAACAAAATTGAGCTAGTAATGAAGGAGAGGAGAGCTTACCTCTTTTGGGATTTGTAAAAGAGCTTCTCCATTTGAAGCTCCAGTTGATCTTTGATTTCGATCGGAGGAGTAATCGTCTTCCCCTCAAATTTTAGGGTTTGTGTTTCTTAGAAGAAGAAGCTCATGGGTCTCTCTTCTTCTGTTTTTCTTTGCCTCGGGGAAAATAAATAATTTATTAGTCCAGTGAGTGAATAATAACCGGGTATCCGGATTAAGACCGGATCAGCTTTTACTGCTATGCTCAGTTGGACCTTCCCACAATCTAGTACCAGACCAGATACTCGAAATATCTGAACCAAATCGATATTTGAAACGCGCATGCCTAGTTAATTAATGATGAAAATAGTATATGCCCTGAGACCATTAAAGGGATGCATTTACTACTTAATATAATTTCGGTTAGGATAATTTTCGTGTTGAGTTCGGTTAGTAAAATTAGGAACCACAAAATACTTTGGAAAATTTGGTTTTTTTTTGGTTCTAGCTTTAGTTCGATTATTTTCAGTAATTTGGATAATTCAGGTAAATAAACGGATATTTTGAGTAAATTATCAAATAATTAAGATGATAAATATATCGAATAATTGAAATTATTTTGTCTATTTCAGATTAAAATATCTGAATATTTTCAGATAACCTTGGATAGTTAAGAATCTTAAGATTGCTTTTAATAATTCCCTTTTCAAATACTTTCACTTAAATTTTACATTATATATATACACTTGATTATGTTATAATGTACATTTTTATATATTCTCGAATATTGATCCGGTTTGGTTTTTTCAGATATAGAAATATAACAACCATTTGGATATTTAAGAGTTCTATTCTACGACATTTGGATTCGGTTGGGTTAGGATTTTCGGTTCCGTTTTTTACTGCCATGCCTAATTAAAACCACTATCATCAAATATAGGTCATCATTTTTTTTTTGACATCATCAAAATGGCTTATAATCAACCAGAACATTCTAAGTGAATAATCTTGAGACAAATTTAATAATAGAGACTCAAAATCATTAAACCAAAACCAAATGGAGTCTTCAGTACCTCCTCACACAGAAAGGAGAGAGAAGAAAGGAAACGGAAGCCATGGGAATCAAGCTAAAGAAGGATGAGCCAACTAGTTTCATCTTTTCAACTCCAGCTTTAGAACCTATTGGATTTTACATTAACATAACCCTCAGGCAATGGATTCGGAGTTGGAACCACTGGAATAACTTCGAACTGACACAAATTATAGCGCCTTGAGTATTTCATCAGTTGTTCCAAGACACAAGGCTCGTATGTAACACCAGTAGAAGACTCATTCAAACGTAGCACGAGCTTCTTGAGTGTTGTAGAAAGCATCTAGCCAAATCCAGTTCAGTAGCTTCCTCCGTGACCGGGCTTTCTATTTCAACAGACTCAAGAGACGATACCAAACAAGGACGCAGCATCACAGTGGAGAGTCCAGTTATCGATGTCACTGGATGATCAATAAATAATTCCTGCAAAACACACAAATATGACAGAAGTCAAATCCAGTGGGACTGACCAGACAAAAAAACCTTACTAACTGAAAAGTTTTAAAGCCAAAATAGTTACCAATGTCAAGTGTTTCAGATTGGGGCAGCTCTCAAGAAGCATTGGCAATAGTTCAGGGGATGCGTTTAAGCACACAGTGGCGCGAAGACAAGTCAAGTCATGGAATTCGGGGAGTGTGCTCATCCGATGGATTTCATATATAAACTGAAAGCAAAGAGAAAGAGCACACACAAAGTGAGAGGAGAGTCTAAAACCTTACCATCAGTTTAATTTAATTATATACCTGCAGAGTTCTCCATGACATGGTCATATCTTTAACACCTGAAAAATCGTTGAGAAGATTTTCAATGATCATCATTTCCAACATGAAATTACTCTTCTCCGCAAACTTGACATCAATATCAACCTTGAAAGACTCAGCCGCACTGATTATCACAAAGCTTTTGAAATGGTAGTAATCCATGAGACTCAGATACTCAAGCTTTGGTGCATCAATCATAACTGAATGTACAACATCATCAGCAGCATTAACAGGTACCACTCTTTTTAAAGTGAAGCTCTTTAGCGACAGCGAGAAGACACATAAAGCCACCACAGCATCATCTACACTCAGGCTTATCTTCAAAACTTCAAGAACCGGAGAGGAGGAGATCAGAGCCTCTGCAGCCGCGTCGCTAGGCATAACAACGCCTTCCAAGAACATGATCTTGAGACAGGGCAAGTAAAGAGACTCCAAGTCATCGTTCAGCCTAACGAAATGAAGCTTTAAGCAGACCAATGACTCGCACGCGGAAAGCGTTAACCGTGTACTGAAGTCATCACTGCCACCACATCCAGACTTATTCTTGATTTGGAAAGTTTCAAGCTTCCGCATATCCACTCTGTCGTAAAGAGCAGAATCTCCACCAAAGCCGTCGTGGTCAATGGTCAACTTGAACGCACGCAAGTAGGATTTGCCTTGGAAAGCCAGAAACTTGTCGATGAAATCAATAAAGACTTGGTCGTCTGTGAAATCAGAGCTGTCTAGTTCTAAACTAGGAACCCATCTCCAGAGATGTCTCCATCTAGAGGACAAAACACTCGTCCAAACAGCTTGTTCGGTGGTGACAAAGCTGAGTATGTGACATAGCAACGGGTCAGGTAACGAGCTTATCATATCTTCTCCTCTGATAACAGCTCGTTCTTCTCCTTCTCGAGCTGAAGGAGACGAAACACCTAACCTGATGAGATTATTTCCAAAAAAAAAAAATCGAAACTTTAACATTTGCATACAGTGTTGAGTGAGTGAGTGACGACAGAACTGAGCGAAACAACAAAATTGAGCGAGTAATGAAGGAGAGAGGAGAGCTTACCTCTTTTGGGATTTGTAAAAGAGCTTCTCCATTTGAAGCTACTTCTCTCTTTGACTTGATCCGAGTTAATCGCCTTTCCCTCAAATCTTAGGGTTTTTTGTTCTTAGTAAGAAGCGCTCTCTTTCCCTCGGAAAAATAAATAAATTTATTTATTAGTGTAGTGAGTGAATAACCGGGTATCCAGATTAAGACCGGGTCAGCTTGTATGGCTCTAATAGAGCCGCTCTATGCTCAATTAGGCCATGCCACAATCTAGTTACCTGTTTTTTTTCAGTGTTTTTAAAATCGGATAGATCGATATGGTCGGACCGGATGCAACTATGACCCGGACATATAGTGGGATTGGTCTAGTAATTGGTTCAATCATAAATCAATCACATAACCGAATTGGATCTCAAAGTTATTAAATTGATAAAAATCACTAAAACTATCAAAAATCTATAAATCATGTATATGAACATAAAATAAATTTATATTTATAATATTTTATGTTTAAAATTTATTTATTTTTTAATTATGTATTGTATTTAGGAGCATTATTTTTAAATTTGTATACTAAAAACCGGATCGGAAGCCGAACCGGAAATATTTTTGTTATGAAAATATAACAATAAATACTAAATTATAATACATATAATAAAATTATTCATGCAATTATAAAACATATGTTATACGAAATAAAATTAAACTAAAGTATTTTGAAGGGTTAAAAGAACAAAGAATAAAAAAGGCTTTAATTTTGGAGATGCTCTTAAACACACAAAAATATTAAACGGATCTCTTTAACAGTCTATCACTTCAATTCAAACACTACATACACATCAAACTTGACAGATTAACTCATAAACTCATGTCTCGGAGTGTCTATAAGAAACTGTATCCAAAGTATTTTCAACACAAACAGGATCTGCTCGTTCAAGATTGAAGCTCTTTAGTGACTTGGGGCAGACGCGTACGGCCATGATTATTTGTTAGGGTGGGCTATGGCTTGTCTCAATACGCTAAGTCTTGTATTGATCACAACTACTTTCAACTGTCTTGTCTACTCTTAAATCTAACGTAGACCAGACGCATAGATAAAACATTCGTTGACTTTTCATCAAAATGGCTTATAATCGAACCAGAGCGTGATATAAGCGTTGGAAATCATAACTTTTTCTAAGTGAATGAATAATCTTGAGACAAAGTTTAATAAAGAGACTCAAAAACATTAAAACCAAATGGAGTATTCAGTACCTCACACAGAAAGGAGAAAAGAAAAAAGGAAAGGAAAGCCATGGGAATCAACCTAAAGGCTGAGCCAACTAGTCTCATCTCAAACAATGCATGCTGGTTCTCTTAGTGACATCAAAGTGTGATAAAACATTCGTTGACTTTTGCATATTTTTTTACCACTCCAGCTTTAGAACCTTCGTGATTTCTCATAAACATACCCCGCCGGCAATGGATTCGGTGTTGGAACCACTGGAATAACTTCGAACTGACACAAACCATAGCCCCTTGAAGATTTCACGAGTTGTTCCAAGACACAAGGCTTGAGTGTGCAATCATTCAAACGCAGCACGAGCTTCTTGAGTGTAGTCGAGTTCTTCATAAAGTATCTAGCCAAATCCAGTTCAGTAGCTATCTCCGTGACCGGGCTTTCCATTTCAACAGATTCGAGAGACGACACCAAACAACTAGGCAGCACAGTGGAGAGTCTAGTACTCCCTGCATCAGCATCAGCATCATCATCATCATCATCATCATCATCAATAACCAAATCCTGCAAAAACACAAAATCTGACAGAATTAAAAATCCAGGAGGACTAATCTCAGAACTTGAAAAAAGTTAAAAAGCAAAATTGTTACCAGTGTCAAGTGTTTCAGACTGGGGCAGCTCTCAAGAAGAACTGGCAATAGTTTAGGGGATGCGTATAAGCACATGGTGGCACGCAAAACAGTTAAGTCATGAAACTTGGGAGGTCGTTTCATACGATGGAAACTACTATATATAAACTGTAAAGCAAAGAGAAAGAGCACAAACAAAGTGAGTAAAAAAGAACCCATATGACAAGTTTTTTTCATCATAAAACATAACATACCTCCAGAGATTTCCATGATATGGTCATATCTTCAACACCTGAAAAACTCTTGACAAGATTGTAGATCATCTTTGTTTCCGAAAAGTAACCTTTTATTAGCAGAAAGTCGACATCAATATCAACCTTGACAAAGTCAGCCGCACTGGTTATCTTAAAGCTTCTGAAATGGTAGTAATCCATGAGACTCAGATACTCAAGCTTCGGTGCATCAATCAATACTGAATAGTGTCCACGAACGTAAAAATGTTCCACTCCTTTTAGAGTGAAGCTCTTTAGGGACGGTGAGCAGACGCGTAACGCTACCACAGCATCATCTATATTCAGGCTTATTTTCAAGACTTCAAGAACTGGAGAGGTGGATATCAACGCCTCTGCAGCCGCGTCGCTAGGCATAACAACGTCTTCCAAGTACATGGTCTTGAGACGGGGCAAGGAGAGAGACACGAACTCGTTCAGCCTAACGAAATGGAGCTTTAAGCAGACTAATGCTTCGCATACAGAAAGCGTCAAGGGTGTCGCAATGCTATCAACGCTAAGTTTTTCAAACCGATTCTCGACTTGGAAACGCTCGAGCTTCCGCATATCCACTCTACCGAGACACGGCTCGTAAAGAGAAACGTCGCTATGAAAGACATCGTGGTCGATGGTTAACTTGAACTCACGCAAGAAAAACTTGCCTTGCAAAGCAAGAAAACTCGTCGATGAAATCAACACAGACTCTGTCGCTGGCGAAATGAGAGCTATCTAATTTTAGCCTAGGAACCCATTTCCAGAGATGTCTCCATCTCGAAGACAAAACACTTGTCCAAATAGCTTCGTCAATGGGAAGAAAGCCAAGTATCTCACATATCACCGGTTCAGGTAATAAGCTTATCCTATCTTCCTCTTCTCCCTCTCGAACTGAACTATAAGCGACACCTAACCTGATAATAAGATTATTACAAAAATCGACAACTTTTAAGTTTAACATTCCTTACAAAAGCAATCGCATACGAACAGGGTTAGAGACAAGGAATGAGAGAAGAAGATGAAAGAGGAGCTCTTACCGCTTTTGGGACTTATAGGAAAGCTTCTCCATTGAAGCTCTCTCCCTGAGATTTTACGGTTTGAGAACGTTACATCAAGTGAATGAGATATATATGGAGAGTCGTTTTCTCTTTCTTCATTAAAAAGTCACGCCCGTAAATTAAGAGAACGTTACATCTTTTTTTTTGAGCAAAGAGAACGTTACATCAAGAATTCAAGTGTATGAGATATTTAGAGAGTCGTTTCTCTCTTTTTATTAGAAAAGTCACTGCCGTAAAAAAAAAAATAAAGTGAATGCCATAAAAAAAGGGGGCGTTCCGAGAATCGAACTCGGGACCTCTCGCACCCAAAGCGAGAATCATACCACTAGACCAAACGCCCTTACAATTGTATTATGGACATTAAAATCTGACTCACATGTTTACCTCGTACATAGATTTTTCAGGCAGTATGCTTTTCCTCTCTTCGCCACTCGCTCCACCTCGTCCTTGCCTAGCTTATCTTTGACTTTCCAGAGTGAAAACGACCTGAAAAATTCAAATGATAATATGCTCGTATCGTTTAAACTAAAACATACCACTCCGGCCATTCAAATGATCATATGCTCAGATAGATCAGCAGAGCAAAGTGCGAATTTGGAGAAAGTATAGTATTTACCATTTTAAACTTTATGGGTCCACATTAAATATCAGCCATAACCATTTTGCCAAAGCACTAGTATTGATCACAACTACGTTTCAACTGTCTTGTTGACGGCAAACTCAACAAATGATACAGAGAAGTAGAACAAGACACATAAACTCTCACGTCACGATCAAATAGGCTCATAACCAAACCAGAGCATGATATTAGCTTTGGAAATAATAACATATATTCTAAGTGCATAATCTTGAGACAAAGTTTAATAATGGAGACTCAAAATCATTCAACCAAACCAGACCAAACCAAATGAAGTCTTAAGCCATACCAGTAGTACCTCACACAGAAAGGAAAAGGGAAAGTAAAAAGGAAAGGGAAGCCATGGGAATCGAACCAAAGGCTGAGCCAACTACTTTCATCTTTAACTCCAGCTTTAGAACCTATTGGATTTTACATAAACATAACCCAGAGGCAATGGATTCGGAGTTGGAACCACTGGAAGAACTTGGAACTGACACAAATTATAGCGCCTTGAATATTTCATCAGTTGTTCCAAGACACCAGGCTTGTGTTGATCTCCAGTAGACTCATCCAAACGTAGAACGAGCTTCTTAAGTTTTGTCGAGTTCTTCAGAAAGTATCTAGCCAAATCGAGTTCAGTAGCCACCTCCGTGACCGGGCTTTCCATTTCAACAGATTCAAGAGACGACATCAAACAACTAGGCAGCACAGCGGAGAGTTCAGATAGCCATCTGACTGGATAATCAACAAACAATTCCTGCAAACACAAACCGCACACAATTCAAATCAAGGTCTGACCAGATAAAACCTTGCTGGTCTCAGAACATGAAAACTCAAAGCCAAATTGTTACCAGTGTCAAGTGTTTCAGATTGGGGCAGCTCTCAAGAACGACTGGCAAGAGTTCAGGGGATGCGTTTAAGCGCATAGTGGCACGCAAACGAGTCAAGCCATGAAATTTGGGGAGTGGGTTTGTCTCATGGGAACTATATATAAACTGTAAGCGAAGAGAAGAGCACACACAAAGTGAGAAAAAAAAAAAAACAATGATAATGGGAAAGTTTAGAAGCTTGTCATAGAGTTTACATACCTGCAGAGTTCTCCATGACATGTTCATATCTTTAACACCTGAAAAGCTGTTGAGAAGATTCTCGATGATCTTCTTTTCCGACAAGTCACCAGTTATCAGCTCAAACTCCACATCGATATCAACCTTGAAAGACTCAGCCTTACTGATTATCTCAAAGCTCCTAAACTGGTAGTAATCCATGAGACTCAGATACTCAAGTTTCGGGCCATCAATCACAACTGTATGTCCATGAGTATAATAAGCAGGTTTCACTCGTTTTAGAGTGAAGCTCTTAAGCGACGGTGAGCAAACACGTAGAGCCACCACAAAATCATCTCTACTGAGGCATATCTTCAAGACTTCAAGAACCGGAGAGGAGGAGATCAACGCCTCAGCAGCCGCGTCGTTAGGCAGAACAACGTCCTCCAAGTACAAGATCTTGAGACAGGGCAAGGAAAGAGACTCCAAGTCATCATTCAGACTAACGAAATGGAGCTTTAAGCAGACCAATGCATCACACCCAGAGAGTGTTAAGGGTGTTCGTAAGTCATTAAAGCCACCATCACGTCCAAACTTACTGTCGACTTGGAAATGCTCAAGCTTCCTCATATCCACTCTGCCGAGACACGGCTCGTAAAGAGAAGCCTCACCGCCAAAGACATCATGGTCAATGGTCAGCTTGAACTCACGCAAGTAGGGCTTGCCTTGTAAAGCAAGAAACTTGTGGATGTACTCAACACATGCCCTGTCGTTTGGGAAATCAAAGCTGTCTAGTTCTAACCTAGGAACCCATTTCCAGATATGTCTCCATCTAGAAGACAGAACACTTGTCCTAACAGCTTGCTCAGTGGTGAGAAAGCTTAGTATGTGACATAGCAACGGTTCAGGTAATAAGCTTATCATATCTTCTCCTCCGTTAACAGCTCGTTCTTCTCCTTCTCGAGCTGAACGAGAATAGACACCCAACCTGATAAATATTTTATTAACAAAAAATCGAAACTTATTAACTTCATTACAACAAGATTGAGCGAGCAAGGAAGGAGAGAAGGAGATGAAAGAGGAGCTTACCGCCTTTGGGACTTATAGAAGAGCTTCTCCATTGGAGCTCTAGTTCTCTCTCTCATGTTTATCTAGATTTGATCAGAGTAATCTTTACCCTCAAATTTTAGGGTTTGTGAACGTTGCCGTCTTCTTCTTCTTTCTGTTCTTAGAAGCTCATGGGCCTCTTCTGTTTTTCTTTCCCAATGGAAAATTAAAATTAAATAAATTAGTATAATTAGTGAATAACAGGCCGGTATCCAGATTCAGACCGGGTCAGCTTGTATGGTTATGCTCATTTGGACCTGGGCACAAGCTTAGTTACCTTTTCTTTTCCTAGCAGAGGGTTTTAGACTGTGCAAGTTTTAGTTCGAAGATTTCCCTTAGCCCCAGACCATCTCCAACAATCATATGAGGGTATATGTTACTCCAACTGTGACTCTCTAATTTATTTTAAAGAGTTTTCAGTATTTTACATTTTAATTATTAATCTTATTAATAATTAACTGTAATCACTAAACTCTTATAAATTTCTCAAAATATACAATTTGAAAATATTAAAATAAAATATCTATGACTACATATAATAATAAATAGTCAAATATAACTATATGTAGTATAATGATAGTCTTTACAAAGTTATTCATATGATTGTAAAACATATATTCAAATGATCATGCTCACTCATATCGTTTTAAATATAAACCCTCGTCGTCTATTTTCTGAACCCTCCTTGTTATATCTTTGGCTAAGGATAGTATTTAAATTTCTTTATGGGTCCAGTCAACGTCCACTTTAATATATCAAGTTATCAACCATTACCAACCATTGTGCCAAAGCACTAGTATTGATCACAACTACTTTTCAACTGTCTTGTTGCTGGCAAACTCAACAACTGATACAGAGAAGTAGAAAAAGACACATAAACTCTTACGTCATTATCAAATAGGCTTATAGTCAAACCAGAGCATCAATATAGGCATACAGTATGCATAATCTTGAGACCGAAGTTTAATAATAGAGACTCAAAATCATTCAACCAAATGAAGTCTTAAGCCCCATACCAGTAGTAGTACCTCACACAGAAAGGAGGAAGAGAAAGAAGGAAAGGGAAGCCATGGGAATCAAGCTATAAAGAAGGCTGAGCCAACTGGTTTCATCTTTAACTCCAGCTTTAGAACCTATGTGATTTTTCATAAACTCAGGCAATGGATTCGGAGTTGGAACCACTGGAATAACTTCGAGTTGAGACAAACCATAGCGCATTGAATCTTTTACGAGTTGTTCCAAGACACCAGGCTCGTGTTTAGCTCCAGTAGAAGACTCATTCAAACGTAGCACGAGCTTCTTGAGTGTTGGCGAGTTCTCCATAAAGCATCTAGTCAAATCCAGTTCGTTAGCTTCCTCAGTGACCGGGCTTTCTATTTCAACAGTTTCAAGAGACGATACCAAACAAGGACGCGGCCGCACATTTGAGAGTCTAATTATCGATGATAATGGATAATTAACAAACAATTCCTGCAAAAAACACAAATCTGACAGAAGTCAAATCCAGTGGGACTGACAAGATAAAAAACCTTTTTTTCTAATTGAAAAGTATTGAGTCAAAATTGTTACTAATGTCAAGTGTTTCAGATTGGGGCAGCTCTCAAGAAGCATTGACAATAGTTTAGGGGATGCGTTTAAGCACATAGTGGCGCGCAAACGAGTCAAGTCATGGAATTCGGGGAGTGCGCTCAGGAAATCCTTTATAAACTGAAAGCAAAGAGAAGAGAGCACAAAAAAAGTGAGAGGAAAAAAAACAATGATGATGGGAAAGTTTACCGCTCGTCATAGAGTTTATATACCTGCAGAGTTCTCCATGATATGGTCATATCTTTAACACCTGAAAAATCGTCGAGAAAATTATAGATGATCGTCATTTCCAACAAGTAATCTCTCCTCTGCGCAAAGTCGACATCAATATCAACCTTGAAAGACTCAGCCACACTAGTTATCTTAAAGCTTTTGAAATGGTAGTAATCCATGAGACTCAGATACTCAAGTTTTGGTGCATCAATCACAACTGAATGTACAAGAGCATTAGCATCAGCAGCATTAACAGGTTTCACTCGTTTTAAAGTGAAGCTATTCAGCGACGGTGAGCAGACACGTAAGGCTACCACAGCATCATGTCTACTGATGCTTATTTTCAAGACTTCAAGAACCGGAGAGGAGGAGATCAGCGCCTCTGCAGCCGCATCGCTAGGCAGAACAACGTCTTCCAAGTACATGATCTTGAGACAGGGCAAGGAAGGAGACTCCAAGTCATCATTCAGCCTAACGTAATGGAGCTTTAAGCAGACCAGTGCCTCACACGCAGAAAGGGTTAAGGGTGTCCGGAAGTCATCAAAGCCACCACCATCACGTCCAAACTTATTATCGACTTGGAAACGTTCAAGCTTCCGCATATTCACTTTAGCGAGACACGGCTTGTAGATAGAACCCTTGCTACCAAAGACATTATCGCGGTCGATGGTCAGTTTGAACTCACGCAAGTAGGACTTGCCTTGGAAAGCAAGAAACTTCTCGATGAAATCAACGCAGACCTTTCCGTTAGTGAAATCAAAGCTGTCTAATTCTAACCTAGGAACCCATTTCCAGATATGTCTCCATCTAGAAGACAAAACACTTGTCCTAACAGCTTGTTCAGTGGTGAGAAAGCTTAGTATGTGACATAGCAACGGTTCAGGTAACAAGCTTATCAAATCTTCTCCTCTAATAACAATTCGTTCTTCTCCTTCTCTAACTGAACTAGAATAGAGACCCAACCTGATAATATTTATTGCAAAAATCGAAACTTTAAACTTCCTTACAACGAGATTGAGCGAGCAAAGGAAGGAGAGAAGAAGATGAAAGAGGAGATCTTACCGCCTTTGGAACTTATAGAAGAGCTTCTGCATTTGAAGGTAGCTCTCTCTCCTGTTTATCTTTGACTTGATCCGAGGAGTTATCGTCTTCCCTCAAATTTTAGGGTTTGTGAAGGTTCCTGTCTTCTTCTTCCGAGTGTTTTTAAACCCGGACCGAACCGAAAGTCGGATCAGGTTCAAACGCAAACCGGACACGAATCCGGGTTGGGTTAATGCCAAACCCAGTTAAAATTAAACCAATTAAAAATTTATATTGAACTGTTAAAAACCTAGGAACCGGTGACCCAACGAACCGATCAAACTCTGGTTCTTAAATAAACTAAAATTTTATTAATAAAACAACTAAAGTTTACTTTTTAAAAATAAAATATAGTTTCGTATTAAAGAAGAAGAAGGAAAACTTGATTTTTCAGAATTAGAAGATAAACTTCTTGAAAAATATCCTAAAGATGGCGAAGAATTCGATCATAGTATATTTTTAATTTTGTTTCAAAATATAAATTTTAAAATTTAAACTAATAAGTCTATAATTTTTTTTTTCTAAATGTGACGAAGATTTGAAGTGATAAAGATCTGAAGAATAACGTTTAAATATGTTTTTTTCTTTTGATTTAGGATTTGTACTATTAAATTATTTTTTATTTTATTGCATTTTCAGTTTGTTACTTTTTTAAAAAAAAAAAAATTAGCATTCTGGCTATTGAAATATTTTTTTATATAATATATCTTTATAAAAATATGCAAATTCAGAATAATATTAAATTTATTTTAGTCTAATCAAATCCAGTTTAAACCAGATCGAACCCGATCAAACCACAATAATTTATGACTCAAAATATTTCTGATTCGATAGCCGGTCCGGTTTTAAAAACAATGATTCTTTTTCTTTTTGTGATTAGAAGCTCATGGGCTTCTTCTGTTTTTTTTTCCCTCGGAAAAGAATAAATTAGTATAAACTGTATAATGAGTGATTGCCGGGTCAGCTTGTATAATGCTCATTTAGGCCTCGGCACAAGCTAGCTACCTTCTTTAAAATTTCTTACCAGCGACGTTGGGGTTTTTAGGTTTCAGTTCGAAGATTTCCTTAGCCTCAGACCATTTCCAACACTCATATGAGGGGTATGTGATCTAACTGTTATAAAATAATATTTAAATGAGACTTACAAATTTAGTACTTTGGAGTTTGGTTATATCTTGAACAAAACTAATATCTGAACTAGGGTCCGATAATATCCAAAATATTTTTGTAGTTCGTTTTATTTGTTATTTTGAATATTTTTAATAAATTTAGTTAGTTTAACTTAGGACTGGACACTTTACTTGATACCCGAACCTGAATCTGAACCCGACCCGAAATACTCAAACCGAAATAATTAAATACCTGAACGGGTTTTGATATGAGCATGTTTGGATAACCTAACCCGATCGGTTATATTCAATACCCAAAAGATTATTCGAAATATATATATATATATATATATATATATATATATATATATATATAT
>OVBX01000016.1:59460-92984 GCA_900406325.1 Erucastrum elatum | reverse complement strand
TTGTCATGTTCTCCATGATTTTAGGCTTAATCAATGATTTTCATAAATATTTTTCATATATATTAATAAAAAGAATATTTGAAAACATGATAATTACAATTTTTTACTATACCAATATTTAATATTATCTTATTTATCCATTGAAGTTTTGATATATTTAGTGATTAATTATTTATTTAACTGATTATAAATTAATAAAATTATCTTGAAAAAATAATAAAACGTATTTGAAAAAAGAAAAGATAATCTCATAACTTTATCTTGCATTTATCTACAATTTTTTTTTAATTTTATGTACACATATAATAATTAGATTTATTATTATACTAAAATATTAAAAATAGTTTTAAAAAATAAAAATAAATTTATTTATATTTTTTGAAATGTATATATCAAGGCAAATATTTTTATAAACATATTAATTTTATTAATGAGGTTTATAAGCTATAACAGTAAATTTGATTTATATTTTTTTCTGATAATGTGACTTTTTGTAGTGTTTTTAATTATTATTACAGTTCAAAAATAACATTTATTTGTTACTTAAGTTGAAAATTAAAGTTTATTTATTTTTTATTTTTTAAAGAGAATCATATTTAAAAATATTTTTAAAATATCGCTCCAAAAAAGAATATTTTCAGAATATTATTATTTTTATTTACAATATGTACCATATATTATATGATTAATTATGTTTACTTTTAATTTCTTTCAAGCTTAACAGAGTTATGACTTTATTTTAATTAAAATTTCTTTGGAAGACTATTATATAAAGAAAACCGTGAATCTATATTTTTTAATAAAATATTTCCAAAATAAATTGTTTTAGTTATATTTAATAAATTTTGAAAGTTAAAGACCACTACTTGAAAAAAAAATATTATTTAAAAATAAATCAATATTATTTTATAGAAAGAAGCAATTTCTATTTTAGAGTACAAAATATAGATTTATTATAATTTATTTTTCTCTATTATAGCATTTAGAAATTAAAATAACAATAGATATGAAATGTTTTTTATCTTATACATTGCATATTAATGTTTTGTTTGTCAATATGGTCTGTTTGAGTGTTTATCAACTATTATGGGAGGTATTTTAGAATATAACTATAATCAATATTTTAATTAACAATGATTCATATAATATTTAAATTTGGGTCATTGTGTTTTTTTGTTTTATTTTGAGATTTTGATAACTTCAAAATTTTGGCTTGAAAACATCAATTTCTATCAACAATTATGTATTTGTTTATTTAATTAGATATAAGTTTTGAAATTAATATAGTAAAAATAATTAAATATAACAATATATTTTAAAATAAATATTATTTTTATATTTAACAAATAGTACATTTACAAATAAATATCTATAAAATAGTTATGCCCGCAAATGCATATGATTATTTAAAATATCTATAAAACTTTATTATATTATTATTATGATGATATTTTTTACATGTGTAATAACAAAAATTATATCTTTTGATTAATTTAATATTGGAAACTAATAAAATAATTTAGATTGATTTTATTTAGATTGTTAAAATTTAAATTAGTTAGATATATATTAGTCCGCACCACCGTCTAGTTACCATTTAAATTTTAAGAACTTTCAAATTGGGAAAGTACTCTTATTCTGAACCCAAAAGAACTGACTTTAGGTTTGATTCTCACCGTTAGATTTTGTCATACCTGACAGCCGTCAGGTAAATAGATCCCCGGTCCAACTGGAATCGATAATTTAACATATGAAGGCGATGTGGCCTTTTTATCACCACTAACCATCATCAATAATGCGATTTAAGTAATAAGATCACATTATAATAGAAAACATATTGACCTCATATGTTTTTACCCCTCGTAACGATCTAAACAGTATATGGCCATTATGTAATTATTATGGCCAATGTGTATGTGGAATAAAAGTTATCACGTGGTGATTGGTACTTGGATAAGACCTGTTCCTTTAGTACAGTGTGATCGATACACTTTTAAACCAAAATATAATTAGCGAAATTAGTTGTACAGAGAACGTGTGTTCTAAACTTCTAATCAATAAAGAAGAAAAAGAACGTGTTCTAATCAAACTAATCTGATGCCAAAAAAATATCAAACTAATCTATAAATTCCTTAGTGAAGTCAAGATTAATAATATTCACAACCTATTGCTAATAGAAATCTTTAGCAAAAAAAGTATATATATTGCCATAAATTTTTTAAAATAGGAAATAAAATCACAGCTTCAAGCTTTCAATCATAACAATTTGATCGAAACTCATCCAACTATCTCTGTCTGTGTGTACACATAGCCGACATTCTTGTGGACCACTTCGTTCTTTCTCTATCTCAATTTATGTAAGAACGAACAGCCTTTGTTGTTAATGCTCTCTTTTAAGTTTCCTCCCAACTTTTTGCTTCCATTTCACTTTACATTAGCCAAATACAATTGAAGTAATAGCTAACGTCATAAGTCCTCAAGTATTTATTCATAATACATTTTAGTATGCTCTATTTACAACGATGCTTCATTTTTTCTAACTGGTAGAGCTAATCACATTTAAACTATCAAATCAAAGGTAAGGAAAGAGGAATCACTTCAAAGAAAGTAATAGAATATAAATGCAAAACTATCAAAAGTGTCTTTGATAGTTTTGTAACAGATGACCCGGCTATCTATAGCTAAGTATACCAAATTCAAATTAGACAGTATGATAACTCTTTGGAGAAAAAAATACACCGTGACAGTAAATGTCGTTTTAGCGAAATTGATTGGATTAGCCGATAGGATATTGTATCAAAAAGAAACATAGAGATGGCAAAGAAGAAGGAACAAGGCTTTGTCATAACTTAATGACACTTACTCTCCAACTTGTCCCCTTCCATTTTTAGGTTTTTATATTTTTTATAGAACCGAATCATATATTGTTTTGTTTTTCACCTCTGAACCAACTCATATCTTCACTCAAAAACATGTAGCATCAGTCGGGAACTCAATAATTCAAGATGTAAAATCTAAAAAAGACAGGATACACTGCTGATTTGTAAGATAAGAATGGGCATGGCCATATTACAACACAAAAGTAGAAAGAGTTAATTAAATTATACTATACGATAATTGAGACGCGGAGTGTTTTTTAAGCCCATTACTTCACAGGCTGTAGATATACATTAGAGAGTTTGGTTTTAAATTCTCTCTGAGAAAATAGACAATACAGAGAAATGTCCAAATCTCATAGCATCATCCCATGTGTTGGATAATATCTCCTTACTCTGTCATCTTTATAATCAAATACTAATCAATATGTCCTTCCTCTGAACTGCTTGTTTCACATCACTCTTCTCCTCTCTCTCTCTATTATCTTCTCTTGCTTCCATCACAGAGTTTGTGAATGATGTGGGAATCTGAGAGTGACTCTGGGGTTGTAGGAGGAGGAGGAAGAGAGTACGATGGTGGAGTCTTGAGTACTAACAAACATGGCAGCGTCAAGACTGATGGGTTTGAACTTAGAGGCCAATCTTGGTAACATCCTCAAATTTAAAAGCGCTATACACTCTCCTAACAGTATTTTTCCTTGTTAAGGAAGTTAGGTTTCATTAATAAAACCTTTGCATTGATTAGGTTTGTTTCTACGGATATCTCCAGTGATCTGCTAGTTAAAATCTGCGACATGAACTTTCACTTACACAAGGTAGTTAAGTTCTTGAGTCAAATATTATTACACTAAAGTTCTATGGATATATTTAACATGTTTTTGTTTAAGCCTTTCTTCAAAAAAAAAAAACATGTTTTGTTTCTTTTTTTTTTCAGTATCCGTTGCTGTCACGTAGCGGCAAGATGAACAGATTGATCTACGAGTCACGAGAACCTGACCCGACCATACTTATTCTCGATGATTTACCTGGAGGACCAGAAGCCTTTGAGCTAGCATCCAAATTCTGCTACGGAGTTCCCGTGGATCTCACGGCAACTAACATATCAGGTCTACGTTGTGCAGCTGAGTATCTCGAGATGACAGAGGATCTTGAAGAAGGGAATCTAATCTTCAAGACAGAAGCCTTTCTCAGCTATGTGGTTCTGTCGTCATGGAGAGACTCGATCTTGGTCCTAAAGAGCTGTGAGAAGCTCTCACCTTGGGCTGAGAATCTTCAGATTGTGAGGAGGTGTAGTGAATCTATCGCTTGGAAGGCTTGTAGTAATCCGAAAGGGATCAGATGGGCTTACACAGGGAAGTCACCATCTCAATCTCCAAAGACAACTAATAACTTCACGAGTTCTAGTCCGAGATGGAACGAAACCAAGGATTCAAGTTTATATTGCAGCCCGAGTAGGAACAATAATAACAGCCAGCCTGTTCCTCCGGACTGGTGGTTTGAAGATGTCTCTATCTTGAGGATAGATCACTTCGTTCGTGTGATCACTGCAATCAAGGTACATAGATAACTTTATTTTTCAAGAAGCTAACTCTTGGTGTGCATATCTCCGTGATTTGATTTTTTTGACAATTTTTGAATTATCATTTATATTTTAATATATAATTTTATATAAAATATAAAATGTATTTTATATAGTACTTATTTTAACATTGGAAAAAATTAGTTTATTACACTTTATATTCGGATATCCATTCGGTTCTTTGTTAGTTTTTGCACTAAAAGAAATAGAAACCGTTGTAGGTTTTTGTAAATTTATTTCGGTTTTGGTTTCAGTTTTTTTGGTTCGGTTTTAAGGGTTTCAGATAATATGACCAAGACTATACATCTAACTATAATGCTTGAAACAGGTGAAAGGTATGAGATTTGAACTACTCGGAGCTGTAATAATGCACTACGCCGGAAAATGGCTACCGGGTCAGATCAAAGAAGGATCTCCAGCAACGTCCACCACCATAGGAGGAGGAGACGATATGAGCGTAAGCTGCGGAAGCAACAGCAGCGGAGGAAGCTCCGGTAACGACTGGAAAGGCGGTCTCCACATGGTCCTCTCCTCCACAAAACCTAACGGACATCATCAAGACTCCACCACTTCCCTTGCTGGACACGGTACAAGCCCTAAAGAGCAAAGAATGATCGTCGAGTCCCTGATCAGCATCATCCCTCCACAGAGAGACTCCGTCACTTGCAGCTTCCTGCTCCGCCTCCTACGATCAGCCAACACGCTTAAAGTAGCTCCGGCTCTGATCACGGAGCTGGAGAAGCGCGTGGGGATGCAGTTCGAGCAAGCGACTCTTCAGGATCTTCTGATCAAAGGGGAGATGATGCAGTACGATGTTGATCTTGTTCAGAGGTTGTTGGAGCATTTTCTTGTTCAGGAGCAGACGGATGGGTCTAGTCCGAGTAGGATGTCGCCGTCGCGGGGTATGTACGCTGATGCCGGAGTGCCGAGAGGGAATAGCATCAGTGGTAATAATAATAATAGTAACAGTCAGAATGCGAAGATGAGAGTGGCGAGGCTTGTGGATAGTTATCTCACTGAAGTTGCTAGAGATAGGAACTTGCCGTTGACTAAGTTTCAGGTTTTGGCTGAGGCTTTGCCTGAATCTGCAAGGACTTGCGATGATGGGTTATACAGAGCTATCGATTCATATCTCAAGGTATGTGTATACAGTAATATAAGCAAACAGTTTCGGTTTGTTCGGTTAAACCCGTTAGGGTAATTCAGTTTTCGGTTAGCCTAAAATCTCGCCGAAATAAACCAAGAAAATGGTTAGGTTATGATTTTGGTTTTAACAAATTCTGCCTTATTTATTTGACTTTTTTTGTTTGTTTCAGTTATATTTTGGATTAATTTTGATAAACTTGAAAAATTTCTATTAAATTCCAATGAGGTTCAATTTTCCGGTTAGTTTGGTTTGCGATTTAGAACCAAACTGATAATCATATTTGTTTTGTGTTGGGTAGGTTTAGCTTAGTTAAAAGCTCAAAAAATCTTGGTTAAATTTCAGTTAGGTCAGTTAATTTGGCTCAGTTTTTTTTTTGCTTAGCTTGGTTCGGGAATTAGAACCAAGCTAAACCAAACCGAAACCGATTTTTAAAAAATCTTGCCACTTTGAACTGAACTCCCAGGGCTACGTATACATATAATGTTTGATAATGTTTGGTTTGGTCTGAACGACAGGCGCATCCGACATTGTCAGAACACGAGAGAAAACGTCTATGCCGAGTGATGGACTGTCAAAAGCTGTCAGTGGATGCGTGCATGCACGCAGCTCAGAACGAGAGATTACCATTGCGAGTGGTGGTTCAAGTCCTCTTCTCGGAGCAAGTCAAGATCAGCAACGCCTTAGCCAACACGTCACTCAAGGAATCAACTAGTTTAGGAGAAGCCATGGGTACTACTTATCAACCAATGATCCCAAATCGTAAGACATTGATCGAAGCTACACCACAATCGTTTCAGGTATAGTAAGAAGAAGAGTCATGCATCAAACTTCATACAGAAAGTTTCTTGTTTTTTCTTTGATTACGTTTTGAGAAACAGGAAGGGTGGGCTGCGGCTAAGAAGGATATTAACACGTTGAAGTTCGAGATAGAGACGGTGAAGAAGAAGTACGTTGAGCTTCAGAATGAGATGGAAGCTATGCAAAGGCAGTTTGAGAAGACAGGGAAAGTGAAGACCACTACTTCGTCTTCGGCTTGGAGTAGCGGTTGGAAGAAGCTAAGTAAGTTGACTAAGACGAGTGTATCGGAGAGTCCAGGAGGAGAACAAGCTGGTGGTGTTGATCATCAACCGGTGAGGAAACCAAGAAGATGGAGGAACTCAATTTCTTGAGCCAACTTTATGTGTTCTTGATTTGATTCTTTAAGCTTTCGTTTGGTTCTAATTTGTAATTCTGTGTCCCTAATGTTTATTCATTACAAAACCAAATCATCTTGATAATACATGTAACAATGAACAGAGACTCAAAGATGCAACAACAAAAAAGTAGCAAGTGGTGAAGAAAGAACAAAGTAGTGCTTTGCATTATTACAGACACTAAAACTAATCACATGAAGCAGGATAAGGAGAGTGATGATAAGCCACTGATGTTATCTACTTTGTCCAGTAGTTTCTGCCTTTCACAAGGAGCATCTATTTCTTCTGGTTCCCTTTTGTTGCAAACTTGTTGAGCAGGATAAGTAGAGTGACCAGTGCTCATTACTTCATCATCACTCTCACAACGTCTTTTTGATTGGATTACCTTGGTTGGTATGAGTGTACAGCAAGCCGTCTTAGCTCAGTGGTAGAGCGCGTGACTTTTAATCCCGTGGCCGTGGGTTCGATCCCCACAGACGGCGACATATTCTATTCTTTTTTGTAAAAGAAGAAAACCAACGACACAACAGTAATGATCTCGTAATAACAGCAAGAAAACATACATTCGGATTGAAACAAGAGACTGGTCTTTTATTTACGATTAAAATGCTGTCAAACGGGTTTAGAAGAACACTGACAAGTGTGACATCACAAAGTTTTCTCAACTATTAAGTTGGAAAAAACATTTATTTGTATCATCATCACACGTTGATGAAAAGAAAACTATAGATAACCTCGAAATGAATTTGGCCATTTGACTCATCAAGTCATCAGCGCATGGTGTAGAATAAAAAACATTTAACTGTATCATTAACACATGTTGGAATCCATTAAAGAAAAATAATCTTGAAACCTTATAATTATATATGAACTATTAAGTTCATAATTCTTAGTAAAAAAACTATTAAGTTCATATTTCTTAGTAAAAAAACTATTAAGTTCATAATTCAAATGGTAACCTGGAAAATGAAGTGGCCCTAATTTGACTCATTAGCACATGGTGAAGAATTAAAAAACAGTTAATTGTATTATCAGCACATGTTGGAATCCATTAAGTTTAAGATTTAAGTAGACGAAACTGCCAAGAAATGAGTTGGCAAATGATTCCCTTTCCGAACAAATAGATAAACCAATCCTCTAAACCGATCATTGTTCTCATCAAAACCCATCACCATCTTGGTTCCGTGATCAAACCTCGAAAGAACTTGCAAAATCTCTTGTAAGAAAATGGATAAGAGCATCTCAGACAATGGAGAAGCGGTTGCCAAGGGATCGATTTGTGGATATGATTCGCTGGATCAACTCTTATCCACAAATCTGAAGCCTGAGCTCTATCAGGTGAAACTAGTTAATGATTAGGATTGATGGTTAATTTTAAGTTTGATATGGTCTCGTGAAGTTTTGCTTCTTACGTTGACTTTTTTTGATGTGTGTTACTTACTAAGATCATGGTTCTTGATTAGCCACTAATAAGTTAGAATGTTTTCATGATTTGTAATGATTTTTTGTGTTTAGTTACTGCTGTAAAAAAAAGAAAAAAACTAAAACTAGATCGCTGATTGTCTGATTTGCAGGAGGTAAGCCGAGTACTACTTGGAAGTAACTGTGGTAGACCACTTGAACAGATTGTATTGCCAGATTCTGCAAAAGCACTCTCTTCAAAGCATGGTTTTGATCTTCAGGTTAATACTCATTTTAGTTATATACTATAAGATCGAATCGTTTGAGTGAAAAATAGTGTTGTGATTGGATCTTTGGGACACAAATTACTTTCTAGGCTGTTAGCTTCTCAGCTGATAAAGAGCAAATGAGAAAGCCACGAGTGGTCAGAGTTGGTCTCATTCAAAACTCTATTGCTCTCCCAACCACTGCTCCATTTTTGGACCAAACACGAGGAATACACAACAAGTTGAAACCGATTATCGAAGCAGCAGGTGTTGCTGGTGTTAACATACTTTGCTTACAGGTTTGCCTCCATTTGCTTTCTTAAACAATAAGTTTTTAGTTTCTTTTTAAACTTTGAGATGGTCCTACTTATAGGAAGCTTGGACTATGCCATTTGCTTTCTGCACGAGGGAGAAGAAATGGTGTGAGTTTGCAGAGCCTGTTGATGGCGAATCAACAAAGTTTCTTCAAGAACTAGCTAAGAAGTATAACATGGTGATTGTGAATCCTATTCTTGAAAGAGATATGGATCATGGTGAAGTACTTTGGAACACTGCTGTGATTATAGGGAACAATGGAAACATCATTGGCAAGCATCGGAAGGTAAACTTGCACTAAGAAGTCTAAAAATTGGTATAGACCGCAAATCAATCATAGCCAAAACAATAATTTTAAAACCAAGTTCATGTGAGTTAAATTGGTTTAAACTGTTTTAATTCGGTTTAAATCGATTCAATCTCTTAAATCAAATAATAATGTCAATACAAGTCCATAAATTTGTATTTTTGTATATTTAACTTTATAATTCACCAAAATAATTTTATAACTAAGTCTAAAAACTAAAATATCTAATATAAATGTAAAATACATAAAAATAAATATTTTGTTAACCAATAATTCCCCTAATTACTAATTCTCTATACAAAAGGTCTAGTTACCATGATTTTTTGAACATTGTTTCTTGTGTTGTCTTTTCTCTTGTGAGCTAACTTGTATTGCTTGGTGTGTGACAGAACCACATACCAAGGGTAGGAGACTTCAACGAGAGCACGTATTACATGGAAGGAGACACTGGCCATCCTGTGTTTGAGACGGTTTTTGGGAAAATTGCAGTTAACATATGTTATGGAAGACACCATCCTCTAAACTGGTTAGCTTTTGGTCTAAATGGTGCTGAGATTGTCTTCAACCCTTCAGCCACTGTTGGTGAACTCAGTGAACCAATGTGGCCTATTGAGGTTTTTTAAACATTTTAAAACTCTCCATCTTTACACCAAGTTTTAAAGCTAACATTGCCTGATGATTTCACTTACTCAGGCGAGGAACGCTGCGATAGCAAACAGTTACTTTGTGGGATCCATCAACCGAGTTGGAACCGAAGTGTTTCCTAATGCTTTCACCTCAGGGGATGGGAAACCGCAACACAATGACTTTGGTCATTTCTATGGATCGAGTCATTTCTCTGCACCAGATGCTTCTTGCACGCCGTCTCTTTCACGGTACAGAGACGGGTTATTGGTCTCGGACATGGATCTCAATCTGTGCCGGCAGTACAAAGACAAATGGGGGTTTAGAATGACTGCAAGATATGAATTATATGCTGATCTTTTGGCTAATTACTTAAAGCCAGACTTCAAGCCTCAAGTTGTCTCTGACCCAATGCTCCACAAGAACTCTTCATAACAAAAAAAAAATTATTATTGCTTTAATCGGTTGGTCTTAGAAGACTTGGTCATAAGTAAATGGAATAATAAGCTCGAAAAAGTAGGAGCCGAGCAAGTTTGAATGTTTCTATGCTTTTGTTGAAAGTCCTCTGAACATGTAGGAGGCGAGGCAGTAGACTTCTGTAATCAGTTATTTAATGTTACTCAAGAAATAAGAAGAATGCAGTTTTTAGTTTCTCACCTGCTCATGCAATTAGTGACTAAACAAAGCCGGTTGGACCGGATTGATCCCTTTTAATTACTGATCTTATATTTAATAAATGGATTTAACTGGTGATTATGAGATTCTACTACCTATTAAGTCTTTGATTTGAATATTTTTTTTTTCTGAAAGTGAAAACTATTGATAGTTATTGAATCTCAAGATTGAATATACCGGTCCAGTAAAGTTCGGTTTGAGCGTGCCGGTTTATAAAAAACACAGAAGAACACATACTTCCTCAGCGCACACGTTAAGAAAATAAGAAGTCTAAAATTATTTATTTTCCTCGAGAAATCGAATTCGAGGTTTCCTGATATAGAAGCTATCAACTTAAAACGAACAAGGACCGTACACGTGTGTAGATTCTCCTCGTGGTCTTGACCAGATCTTTATCCATTAATAACCGACTCCACAATTGGTGCCGAGTATATTCTCATTTGCAATCCTCTCTATTTCCTCTCTCTCTATCCATTTCCTTCATTTCGTCGTCGATCATCTTCCTAATCACGAAAAATGGGTCGCCGTAGTTCCGGAGGTAAAAGAGCTTCTCCTCCTCTCTCCTGACTGTTAGATCCTATTCGATTCTATCACTTTCGATGATGACGAAACTGACTTTTTAGGATTGAATTACGGATCTAGGGTTTACGGAATGGTTGATTTTGTGTTTCTGATGTATTTGATTATGCGTGAATCACCGATCTAGGGTTTATCTATGTTTGATTTCTGTGTTCTGATTTGATTCGTGTGCGGTTGCAGGAAGATCTGCGCCTCGTCCTCGCCCACGTGCCCCAGCTCCTCAACCCGGTAATATCTTATTTTCCTCTTGTTGCTCTCTGTGTGTAATGACTAATTCAATCAAATCTAATCCAATCAACTGTTGATTTTTTTTTGGTTTTTCAGTAAACCGTGCACCTCCTCCAGCACCAGCTCAGGCGACCAGTGGTGGTGGTGGTGGCATGTTCTCTGGCATTGGTTCCACCATAGCTCAGGGTAAATTGAGTCTAATTACCGAACTGGTTGGTTCCGAAACGTGTCTCTTCTTTAATCTCTTTCTTTGTGTTTTTTTTTTTTGGGGAACTTCTTTTAGGTATGGCTTTTGGAACCGGAAGTGCAGTTGCTCACAGGGCTGTTGATTCCGTCATGGGCCCACGTACCATTCAGCATGAAGCTGTCGAGGCTGCCTCTGCTTCTGCTGCTCCTGTCGGAAGCACCATGTTCTCCAGCTCCTGTGACATTCACGCTAAGGCTTTCCAAGATGTATGTGTTAAAAATCTCTTTCTCCTGCTCTCATCTCTATCTCTTGTTCTCAAGATATTTGTCCTGCATCCTTGGATTTGCCACTAGGATTGAAAGGCTTTTTTTTGTTGTTGGTGCAGTGCATCGGCAGCTATGGAAGCGATATTAGCAAGTGTCAGTTCTACATGGATATGTTGTCTGAGTGCAAGAAGAACTCCGGTTCCAATCTTGCTGCCTGAAGCTTGTTTCATTTATTATCTTGCTTTGTCTAAAAATTATGCCAAGAGTCTGGATGACATTTCAGATACTGAAAGTTTCGACTGTCATACCTGTTGTTTACTTGTTATTTTTATGATAAAGTTTGGAGTGTTGGTTGGTTACTCTATTTGTTTAGAAATGCTAATATAATTCATTCTGGTAGCACATCAATGATAAATAAGATCAACTTACCGGACAACCATCGATAATGACGACTCTAGCAGTTGGACATTTAGNGGAGTGTTGGTTGGTTACTCTATTTGTTTAGAAATGCTAATATAATTCATTCTGGTAGCACACCAATGATAAATAAGATCAACTTACCGGACAACCATCGATAATGACGACTCTAGCAGTTGGACATTTATCTAGATCACCTCTTGTTCCCCCAAGCGCTACTCCTCCGTACAAGTTGGATATCATCCCCACCATGATCCATGAATTGTAGTTCACCGCAGTAGCGGGTGCCATCATTACGGTTGCTCTTAGCAGAACCTGGAGATTCACAAGTGGAATCCAAGAACATTTTGAAACTCGTTTTGTGGCATAACTTCACTATTACCCGGTCCTATAGGCTATAGCAGTATAGTACCACATCAACGAGGGAACTTCACACCTGCTGTCAAACTCTCTCTGTTCAACTTTGGAGTGAAGAAATAAAGGGAAAGAGTGTATAACCTGAGCTTTACGAATATGTATACTGTAGCTATCACAAGTCCTTGAAGAACAACAAGGGTCGGAACTGGATCAGAGCTAAGATGATTGTAACATAGAGATATGGTCTACTTTTTAGACTAGAAATTCTATTCGAAACACCACCTGGAAAATGTTTCTCGTTTTAATTATCACGTCATAAAGGATAACAGCAATGGTTTCGTGGTGTAGTTGGTTATCACGTCAGTCTAACACACTGAAGGTCTCCGGTTCGAACCCGGGCGAAGCCAATTATTTTTTTTGCTCTACAACGAGCTTCAACGACGTCGTAATTTATAGATGATGAGATGAAATATAAGAACTAAACTAAAAATAAATAACCCATCCACTCATGTGTATGACTCTTACTCTTATAGGCCCATGAATAAGCCCATATTAAACCTGCCGATAACCACCGTCTCGTCGCCGAGACCATCACGTCGGCGGGAAAACAAAGTTAGTTGCGCGATGAGAGAACACGACGCGCGCGATTGGATCCGCTGCGACGAAACCGCGAAGCAGATGCTATCGAGAGTCCTCGAAGACCGCGCCTTCCTACTCCTCCCGCCTCTCCACCGCGTGCCTCTACGCGCCGGGAACGTAATCGAGATCACCGGCTCGTCTCCGACCGCGAAAACTCAGATCCTGATTCAATCCGCCATCACTTGCATCCTCCCGAAGACGTGGAACGGCGTCCACTACGGAGGATTGGAGAAACTCGTCTTGTTTCTCGATCTGGATTGCCGATTCGATGTGGTGCGTTTGTCCGATGTGCTCAAGCATCGTCTCCTCGAAGCTAACCGTATGCAAACTCTCTCCTCGTCTTTGATTTTGAGCTTAGGTAGATTCTTGTGAGCTTAGGTTGTGAGCAATTGGCCTTTGGGATTGATAATGAGTTCGGATTCATGAAACTGAGATGATCTTAGTCGTATGTGGATAGATTGAGATAGATTGAATGTAGTTGTTTCAGCGTATTAGGGATAGGGAATGGAGCATGGTGGCAACTTGAAGAGTCTANGCTCAAGCATCGTCTCCTCGAAGCTAACCGTATGCAAACTCTCTCCTCGTCTTTGATTTTGATCTTAGGTAGATTCTTGTGAGCTTAGGTTGTGAGCATTGGCCTTTGGGATTGATATTGAGTTCAGATTCATGATTGAGATAGATTGAGATGATTGAATGTAGTTGTTTCAGCGTATTAGGGATAGGGAATGGAGCATGGTGGCAACTTGAAGAGTCTAATGTTAAGAATTGCAGAGCTGCACAAGACGACAAGTCGAAGTCTAAGATTGTTTATGATGAGGAGTTGTATGTTTCGTGCATGAAGAGGTTCTTGTATCTTCGTTGCTATGATAGTCTAGAGCTTTTGTCCAGTCTCAAGGTATTCTTTGTGGTGAATGTTAATACTGTGAGGTGATTTGTATTATAGGATCCTTGTTAACAAGTTTCTATCTTTGCGTTGCAGACATTGCATTATCGGATTAGACTGCTGGAAGCGTGTGGAAGCCAAGTCGGAGTGCTTATGATTGACAGGTTTGTGGTTTTATTCTCCGGNAAGAGGTTCTTGTATCTTCGTTGCTATGATAGTCTAGAGCTTTTGTCCAGTCTCAAGGTATTGTTTGTAGTGAATGTTGATGTTGTGAGGTTTGTGTTGGACCCTGTTTACAAGTTTGTATCTTTGCGTTGCAGACATTGCATTATCGGATTAGACGGCAGGAAGCATGTGGAAGCCAAGTCGGAGTGCTTATGATTGACAGGTTTGTGTTTTTATTCTTTGAATGCTGAAACTAATTTATTATAGGTTAGGAATATGTAAGGTGGCGCTAGAATTGATCTCATAATGACTAGATAAGCTAGTCGAATATACTTGTCGCAGATGCATTGTAGGTTATGGTTGTTTGTTTCTATCTAGCAGCAGACAAGACAAATTTTGAGCTAATTAATCTGCAATCTTTTTTACCAGCATTGGTGCTTTCCACTGGACTGATCGCCTATCGTCATCATTGGCATTGGATAAAAATAACAGGTAAAATATCTACAATTTACATCTAACTACAATCTCGTCTATACGATTCTGCTTGGTAAACCTAAAAGGTTCAATATGGTGTAACAGCGTAAGGAGACAGAGACTACTTCTCTAGTTTCTGTACAAATTTAGTTGCTTTAGTTAGATTATGTGTCTTTCAGCTTAACATGTTGAAGAGGTTGGGGAACTTTAAAACTCTTATATTTTGATTTTGCTGATATACAGGAAAAGTCTCTCCCTTACGAATGTGGTGGAGACGATAGTACAAGAGATGAAGAAGCTAATGCAGGTGCATTCACTGGTGGTAATTGCCACTAAAGCTACAATCTACGAAGAGAAGTACCCGACAAACGAGAATAATCGGTTAGTTGGTTAATCGCACGCTTCTTCTATATTTTCTTAGTGGCTTCATCTCGAACTTCCTTTAAATTTCAGGAAGCTCTCCTCAAACAATGATCTGTTAGGGAATGCTACAAGTAAAGCTCAGCAGCCTCCATTCCGAGAATTCATGCCTTCTTCTTGGCAGGTCATTTTCTGTTATGAACCCCCAAAACCGTCTTCTTAGAGCGCTTTGTAGATAATGTTTTGACACAATAATACCGTTTTCAATGGATGATTCTTTCTCACTAACACACCTTTGTGGTAATTGCAGGCATTTGTGACACATAAGATATTCATACGGAAGTCCGGTTTGTTATACTTTTCTTTGTCTTTTCGTTTAGCTCTTTTGCTTTCTCTGTGTGTCTTTGTTCATACAGGTTTGTGATCTCTGCAGGTGATCATCAGTCTTCGGGACAACAAAGTTTGTCGGCATATTCACTTGAATGGTTACAACCGCAACTTAGTAGCATCGACCGATTCATTGTAGACGATGTAAGTAAACTCAACCATTTCAAGTCTTGTCAGATCATTTTACTATAATAACCACACTCATATTATGTTTACGGTTTCATCATCTCATGCAGTCTGGTGTTGTCATTGTCTCATGACTTACAGATTCCGTTTTCAGGTATTCTTTAGTGTATCTCTCTCTATATCTACTAGACAGCACAAATTTAATCATAGCTATTAGCTAAGCAGCGTGCAGCAAAGTCTCCAAATGTAAAGTTAATGCAGAGTTTATTTATTTACATAACTAGATGAAAAAGTCAGAAAAAGTTAAACCTTTAAAGGTAAACTTGTTCCTTTTTACTTGATTAGGCTATTCTTACAATATTTGGATAACCTTATCTTATATATATAAAAAGAAAGAGATCACACTTACACATTTTGGATTTGAATTGGATTTTTATTTCTTTCTAAAATGGTTAAATTCTGTTTTCATGATTTGACATCATGAGACTTGAAATTCCAATTGCACGTGTTATTACATAACCTCAATCTTAGATCATACCTTTGTTTTAACTTCCCAGAAACTTGAAAGTGATTCTTAATGGGACATCACTACTCAGGCCTTAGCACTATGAGTCGTGTTACATTTTTCGACGCTAAAATCATATCATAGCAGCATTTTGCTTGTGGACTCTGTCTTAGTATACAGTCATCAGGTTTTGAGTGGTTTTTTTTTCCACAGTATATCTCGTTTTCACCATATCTATCTGATCTTGGGACTTGGCAGATAAGACAGTCTTGTCTATTGTTATATCTTCATCTTATAGAAGATTAATATGATCAACTTGGATTTAGGAATGATTATTGTGTAATGTAATAATTAGGTCTTACCAGGAGTGGGAGTAGTCAAATCCTTTGGATACTTGATGAGATGTAACAATTTTTAACTTTAGTTTATTTAACAAATATGACTTCCACTAAATAAGACTTTTATGTGTTGGATATGATGTGTGATGTGCAACTAAAAATGATTCTACTCCTTTATAATGCGTTGATTACCACAGGCATTCATTCAAATATACAACCCATTAATAAATGTATTTTCTTGAGACTTTTAATTGAAGATTATAGGTTCATTTAGATTTTAAAAGAAACACAGCCAACACAAATTCAAACAAAATTATCAAAATTCAAGCCTATTAGTAACTAAAGAACTTGGAGAAAAATTAAATATAACAGCCCGTGGATCCATCTTTATCATCGAAAGAAATAAAGATAAGAACGAAAACATTTTCCGAAAAAAGAACAATTTAAAAGATGGAACACAACAAGATGTGGGCATGTGAGTATGAAGGGCCTTGACGAGTTTGACTTTGGCTTTTGCCTAACTTCCATTACTCTGATGGTTACGTCTACTGCACACAACAATTAGCCGAAACTATATCCAATCCACTCTACTCTCATCCATTAAGTTGAAAGTTTAATTAAATTAAGATTTTCTTTATAATTAATTATTATCGCAAAGTTTGATTTGTTCATTGCTTCTTCTTTTTTCTTAGTACCAATATCACACTTCTCCATTATTAACACCACGTAGTCCATGTTAATCAAAGACATTATTACACTATTTAATTAAGAACGTAGAATATTACTATGAGAATACATATTACTTTTTTTTCTCATTTTCGGTGTCTTTGTTTTTTCTTAAGCAATCCAAATGTAAGTTTATTGTATGTTTTATATTTCTATCTGGTAAAATTAAGATATTTGGCTAGTTAAAACAGTATTTGATCCATCCAATGAAATTCACTTAAATCACTTGTATGTTTTGATGTACTTTTGGATCGCGAGATACTCACCTTAGCTTTCAAGTTTTCTATATTTCCAATTTTCCCTTTTTAATCCATTAATATAAACGCAAACAATAGATAGATACTATAATGAAAAACTGAAAATGCATTTGAGTGATAGTTAATGAAGACAAACTAAAGAAGACAAAGATCTCTTGACCACGCGTGGCAGTGGGCATGTGCGTGCGTATGCGTAAGCAATAGGTCATCCAAAGCCCAATGTGATTTATAAGTTCATAGTTTTATCATATACAAACAAAGAATTTAATTTTTATAACCTTGGAGAAATCTGAAGCAAAGTTGAGGAGAGCACCCTCTTATTCATTGGGGCTCGCCTACTGCTAGGCTCCCCTTTTTAAATTCATCTGATGAATTGCTTAGTAAGTTTTTTCAAAAAAAATAACAGAAAACAACAATAGTTATAATTACAAGAACCAAACAATTATTTCAAGCAATTAAACAACAGTAGAGTGTCAATTATTTTAAGAGCATTTGTGGGTCCAAAGAAGAGAAATCAGTTGAACTCTCAATCTTTTGAGCAGTCTTTGAGTTTGTGTGGATCTCAATTTTATAACAAAAGTCACTGATTGCTACTTGAGGGGGACTGCATATGAGAAAGATTGATAAGTTTTAAAGTTTTCTTCATACATACTTAAATCACTATTTATTAAAGACACATTTTAATTTTTAACATATATATACACTTTTTTTTAATAGAACATTGTTTCTTTGTCAAATTTAGGTCAAAATATTTGTTTGCAAGGTGTGTGATCTATTTGAATTTGTGTGGTATTTTTGCGGCTATAGTAAGCCAAAACACATTGATCTACAACTTTCATCCAAAACATTCGTTCAAATTTGTTTGGTTTATTTATATTTCTTTCAGTTTTAATTGTTTGGTCGACAGTATCATATTTGTATCGAACTTTAATACTTGCGTCTAGGAATATAAAATCATACAAAATATATTTAAAAATCACTTATATCTTCATCCAAATTTTAAGTGTAATATTTCAATCTTTATGTCATCAAAATTTTACATATATCAACATTCAGTACTCGTACAAATATGTATTAGCTATATAGAAAATGGAAAATATCTTAAAATTCAGATAAAAATAGGAGAAAATGTAATAATGGGAGGATATTGGGTACATACAAAGGTACAAAATCTCAAAATGAAGGCAAAGGTATATAGAAAAGTGGGACCCACAATCCTATGGTTGACGACCAAACCCATTTACATGTGCGCCACGTGGGTTATTGCGGGTGCATGATCTCAGCATGAAGTGTCATCATCACTCCTCGACCTCTAAAATACTCCTCCCAAATATATATTTTTAATATTATTAAATACATTATGTAATAGCATTATTTATTTTGGTTTGTAGCTAATTTGTCTTTGGCGTAAAATGTGGACTACGTTAATAAATAGAAAACTGACCGTTAAAACGTGGCTAGAATGTCCTAAATAGAACACTATGATTGAATTTTTCTAGTTGGTGTTTATAAGTTGAAAGGTTAAATGCATTGTTTCTTATTCCGTAAGAAGTTCTTAGCATATTTAAAGCCTTTCTCAAAAAAAAAGAACTTAGCATATTATAAATGAATCGTGACATCAAAGGTTTTGGCACAAACGCTAGTATACTACGACGGCTTATTTTTTTGGTCAGTGTTATGTTACATGGGAAATTGTAAAGTATTCATGTTGTGTTATATTAATTTTTTTACCAATCTTGAAAAGCGAGTATTCTATTATATTTTATTTGCTTCATAAAAATAAGATAAATGTTTTAAAATCAAAAATTATTTTACAAAGATACATGGTTTGTGTTTTGACAATAATTTAGTTTAAATATTATTAGTTTAAAATTATTAAAAATATAAAATCACAAAATAATATATTTCTAATCAAAATTTAAAGCTTAAAAAAGTATTTGTGAAAACAGAAAAAAATACATTGAAGAAAACAGAGAGTATTTGGAAAGAATAGCTGTCCTGTATTTACAATTTCTAACGAATGTTTATAAAACAAACATGAAAATTAGGGATGGCAATTGGTACAGCTCGCCCCGCTTTGACCCGCCCCGCAGCGGTCTTTCTCTCGGGCGGTTCTTTGCGGTTTGGTCCACCACTACCCGCGGTACTCAACCCTTAAGCCCAAACCCGCCCCGCGAATATCGCAGTCCTTTGCGGGCAGCCCGGGGGTCGTCAAAGAGTTGGCAATTGGTACCACCTGTCCCTCTGTGGCCCGCCCCACGTAGTCCAAGTCTCTCTCTCTGATGGTTTTTTGCGGCAGTGCGGTTTTTTGATAGTAAATGAAAATCAAGATTAGTTCAACATAGTTAAGTATGAACTTCTCTAAAACAAGTGTATATTTTGTTTTCTATTAACGTCCTCTCAATTCTTTAGGTTCACTTAACATGTACATTTTTGTCTTAATGTTTAAAAGTTTGATTTTGTTTGTAACGTATCAGTCGTCTACTTACATTATGCGTGTTTGTATTTTCAAGATTGCTGACTGCATATTTTTAATATTGCCGACTATCGTACAAAGCAGTGAGAGCTGATCATGTACCATCCACAGTTTCAAAGCCACAGTTTCATTCTTCTCCACATTCTGCAGCTCCTCAAGCTTGTCCTTTGCTCCTCCTCCTTATTCATCATCATACGGGCGTATCAATATCATTATGGGTATGAGCTCACAGTCACATCATTTTGCTTGTAATTAACTTCTGGACTCAGACTTTTGTGTACAGATACAAATAATATTGTGTGAAGTTTCTGACGTTTCAAACTAATGTTTTTTGCAAGCTCCCTCCATGTTTATCTTATTACAAATAATGATTTCAAACAACCACACTTAATTTCATGAAACACTTAAAACACAAGACAGCAAGTTTCTGTTCAATATATAAAAAAAAATCTCGTTCAAGACGCCAAGTTCCCGTATAAGTATAGTGTAGCGGGCTTTATTGTTTACCCGCAGCCCGCTTAATCCCGCCCCGCTAAAGCCCAGTACCATCGCGGTCACACCCGCAAAACCCGCAAAATAAACGGACTCAAAAATATGTGCCCAAACCCGCCCCGCATGGATCTACTACGGGCCTGCCCGCGGGTCGCGGTCCAAATTGCCATCCCTAATGAAAATATTGCATTTATGTTAGCGATAGTTTAAAATGTAGATGTTAACGAAATGGTAACATAATAAGAAGTGGATAAGAATCTTCTTCTTAGTGGCGAGGAAGCAGAAAGAAGATACCCTTTTGCGTGGAAGTATCCAATCCTGCCCACCTCTCGTTTCCGCCTGCCTCTTGCTCTCTACTTTTATTTATTATAATATAATTTTTACTGAATTTCACATGTGTAATATTTGGTTCAATCCATTTTCCACAATATTAGAAAATTCAGATATCTACTCTTTGACAGAAAGTAAAAAAACAAGCAGCCAAAATTGTAAATCCACACTTAATCCGAAAAATAATCTTTCAAATGCCCCTTTGACATCGATTACTTATTCATCTCTTCTGAGTTCCACTGCACTTACTTGCTTCCATGTTACCATCATTCTCCTATGTTTTATTTATTATTTAAGTATTTTTAAAGTAAAATTAAAGGTGCTAATTTAATGCGAGTGAATTAAGTCATGTATAAAAAGTATATGACTTCCTAGTTCCACCACCTTCACATCTTCTTTTCATATCTCCTATATATACCTAAGTTTTCCCACACACTTCCTCTGGTTCCACATCATCTTCTCTATATATATCTACTTTCTCATTGTTTAATCTTCTTCTACACACACACGCGACCACATCCATTTGCATGTGAAGTAGTACTGATATCAATATTGTCACCAATGAATCTACCACCTGGATTCAGGTTTTTTCCAACGGACGAAGAGCTCGTCGTCCACTTCCTCCACCGCAGAGCTTCACTCTTGCCTTGTCATCCTGACGTCATCCCTGACCTCGAACTTTACCCTTACGATCCTTGGGACCTTCCTGGTATGTACCCACATATCTCTTTTTCCATGCATGTATCATGCAATATATATGTTCATATTTGACTCTTATCTATATATACATGCATGTGAGTGTGTATCATGTACGTGTTACGTATCGTTGACAATATATTTGTGTGTGTAATACTCCAAATTTAAGGACAGAGATTGATTGTTTCACCAAATTAAGTAACCAATCTGTCATTTTTTTAGCAGTAGACTTTTGTTGTGTTGCTCTTTTTTAGGATTGTTTTGTTTCCAAAATCTTACCATACACTCAAATACTAATACTACCAATCTCTACCTAACAATTTTCCTTTTTATCCTCTTGGAAGGAAACTATTAATTGGTGAACCATAATTAATATTGCTTTCTTCATAGTCATACATGTGCACCCATGTCAATGATTTAATCTCATGATACACAAAACACAATCAATCATATACAAATATTACACAACAAAACATGTACGTAGACATATATAGAAAACGAATACACATGCATCGATACTACTGAGATTTTATCTTACACTAACTTCGTTTACGTATATAATTATAGGGAAAGCTTTGGGAGAAGGGAGGCAATGGTATTTCTATAGTAGAAAGACACAAGAGAGAGTGACAAGCAATGGGTATTGGGAATCAATGGGCATAGACGAGCCCGTCTTCACAACCTCTACACAAAAGAAAGTGGGTATCAAAAAGTATTTAACTTTCTATCTAGGGGATTCTCAGACTAACTGGGTCATGCAAGAATACTCCCTCCCCGATGCATCTTCTTCATCTGGTCGATCTTCTAAGAGATCAAGCCGTGGTTCTACTAGTTCTAGTCGTAAACCCGTAAGTTCCTTATATTGCTTCATTAGCCTATAACTTAAATTCTACAAAGTTCACCAAAAATTAGTAATTGACATCCATGTGATATGTATTAGGGATAAAGGCCCTACATCAGAAATTACAAATGATTTCAATTAGTATACAAAGGATGTGAACCAATCCACTTATTACCAAATGACTTTAGATTGGAAGTCCCTCTAAATTAACGGCATGGATCTTTGTGAGCAGGATTATAGCAAGTGGGTGATATGCAGAGTGTATGAACAAAATGGTAGTGAGGAAGAAGAGGATGATGGGGCAGAACTCTCATGTTTGGATGAAGTGTTTTTGTCTTTAGATGATCTTGACGAAGTAAGCTTACCGTAATGAGGACAGAAGCACCCAAAAAGAAAAAGTTTAGTGGGCAATTATTTCTAAAATCTTTGTATCAAAAAGAAAAAAAAAACGAAAAAGGAGAATGAGAATGACATCATTCTTACAAGTTATGTGTTGTGAGATTAATAGCAATCCCATTTTGCAAGCAAGAGGCAAAACAAAAGGGAAGAAGCTCTAGTCTTGTTGTATTTTTATTTTTCTTTACAATTCAAATATATATACTTTGGTGTTGAACTAGTTATGTTTGATTTGAATTAATATCTCTCACAATTATAATTCACAAAAAAAAAATGTTTAGAAAAAGCCAATTAAGCAATATAATATGGTGAAAATAATAGATATTCTCAATTCAATCATAACCTAAAATTATTGGTTAGTGTAGATTTCCCAATAAGACTTTAAACTAAAATATGTATCTCGTCTTTTTGCCTAATATACTGAAGGTTAGGAGGAAAGCCACATATACTAGCCTGGGATGAATTTCCAGCCTACTTCGCATCCTTTGAACAAATATTTTAACTTAAATATTTTTTTACTGGTAGAAACGATTAGAGTTTTGACTAACAAGATCCAAAGCATTAGAACGTTTTTGTGTTAAGAAGTGGGAAATAGTAATGATTATGTTACCACTGGATGCATGCAAATGTGACTTAAAAAAATAAGCCCCCCATGTTGGCAAATAATCATGGGGAAAGGCTTATAGTGTGTTTAAAAAGTTATAGAGACCAAACAAACTTTTTCGTTTGGTCTTTCTTTCTTGAAAGTTTATATGATTTCTAATTTCCAACACAACAAACAAACGTATATATAAGGATTTTATATTCTCTTTTTATAGATGGAAGAGGCAAGCAGCTGGGAAAAAAAAAATTGTAACAATAATTTATTGTGATAACAAGTTCATAAAGACTACAAAAAGGTTTAAGATAACAAAATTAAATATTATAATTAAGCAAGTTAGGATGACGTACATAGTGTGACATCCATTTTATATGTACGTGTGGATTAAACCTGATCCGGTTTCAGGTAGTAGGATTGGTGTTTTCTGTTAATTATTTATACGAGTTTAGCAATCGAGAGCCTTTTTCTCCAAGTTATAGCCTCTCTCTTTCTCTATAGATCTTTGATTAGGTTTAGTTGTTGTCTTGTGTCGCCGAGCGAAGCAACACTGTCTTTGTACATCTATTTTATATTTTCATTTTTCTAGTTTATTTTAATGGGTGCTTGCTTAACCAGCACTGACTCATGTATGATGCAAGCACCTTGCACACAAATAATAATAAAAACAGAAAATATTTTAAGTTGGGAAAGAGTGTGATGAGGTTTAAATAATTGTATAGTATTTTTTGTCAACAATAATTGTATAGTTTGTTTGTGCGTTTCATGGTTTTGTTGTTTTTGGAATAACATTTTCATAAATATAAAACCGAATAACTTCAATGATCAAATGCAAAAGTAACAACCTCTGCTTCCTACACAAGTAACAAAGCAAAGATAACACTTCTACTACATTGCAACGTTCCCAATCATTAATTAAATAAACAAAAACTTGGTTTGAACCATCGTCAAGATGGTCAAGACTCAAGATAAGACAAGAGTCACAAGACAAGAACATATATATACAAAGGACCAAAGAGGGAAAGATAAACAAAAAAACCACAACCACAGCGCTATACATATTACATAAGCTTTACACAGATTCTAGCTTTGCAATGTCTGTTTCAGGCTGCCATTAAGCAGAGACATAAGCCCACCACCATGAACTCTCTCCTCAGGAATCATAAAGTTAAACATGCTCCTCCCATTTCTTAAAGATTCCATTGAAGGAGGCACACGAATCTGCATTGGTATCATCAGCTTCTGTCTTTTCGCAAGATGATGATGATGCAGCTGCCAAGAGAAGTCAATGGAGTCAGTGCAATCAGAAAAAGTGCTGACTCCAGACAGAGAATGATCAGTTGTGATAGAGACAAGGCCATAGAAAAAATCCTGGTCCAATCAAACCAATCTCGCTTCCACCTTTTGTCCTCCTGAGAGATACTGTTATGCGCAGCGCATAAACCGATCTTCCCTCTAGCAAACTTCTCACATTTCAAACCTCCTCTCCACGAACAGCGTTTACCTCCACCACGAGCCTTACAGAGATCAGTACTACCTTGTGCACTCTTCTCTCACACCCTACAGACTTACACCGTTTCCCACGACCATGCTTCACACAACAATCAGTCCTGATGCTCCGCTAGCTCTTTTAGCACATCCTATGAACTTGCATTTCTTCAGGCTGGTCGTCCTTAAGCTTCAAAATTTCATAGAGAAGAGAACCCAAAACTAAACTAAATACACACAATTTGCGGAAATTCGGAGAATTCCGTTTCTGTGAAAAAAAAACAGAAACCTAAAATAGCATATATGTGCCAAAAGCTTGATGGCTTATAAAAATAACTGGTTTATATGATATTCTTCGTAAGTAAATGATGTATAGAGAAGAGTCCACGCTCATCTTTACAAATACACAACAAGTCTCAAATGCTTCTGCGGTATATCTTTTTAACTTTCCTCTAGCCATAAAATCTCAAGATCCCACAAGCCCTTTGTACCGAGCATGCGACATTATGAACACGAACAAGATTGCACAACACATCCCTGTCCCGATCACAACCTGCAACAACAACAAAACCGGGTTTTACATTAGCCCTGAGATTTATTTAATTAATGTTTCTTTATCAAGCACAAATCAAGAAAACTTGGTTACATACCCATTTGAACATGTATCCATGGTTATCATTCCATGTGTATGGAATGTTCATCCCGAAAATACCAGCGACCAGAGAGTAGAAGGATGAGCAAACGGTTCCAGAACTCAACACAAGCTCCAGCTGCAAAGGTTTTTGAATATAATCAAGAAGAGAAACTCATGAAGAAGATTAAAAAAATCAATATTCACTTGCCTGAATCAGCTGATTACGATGATTGTCTAGCTGGATGTTGATGTAATCCTCAGTGTCATCGATATACTCACGTAGCTGCATCAAAGAAAACCAAAAAGTTGAGAGCTGGAAGAAAGAACAATTTTTAAAAGAACCAAGAAAGACACAAAGATGGAGCAAGAAGATAACTGTTGTTAATCTGTTCAAAGTGCTGTCGATTTGCATGAAGTATGCCTCGAGCAACATCTCAAGCTCTTCAACGTCATTTTCATCACCACGAGCTGTGGCTAGACTCGCTCTGCTCGCTCTTGAGATCTTGGAGCCTATTGTTGGGGAAGTGAGATAGTAGTTTGGACTAGTGGACGCTGAGGAAGCACTGAATAGTTTCCTCGAAAGGTAAAGATCAGCCATATCGTCATCGTCATCTAGTAACTGTTCCAGCTCATCTCTCACCTTTTGAACACGAGCTGTTAACCGAGTCATGGCACTCTTCAATTTTCGAACTCTATCCAAGTTACGGCTACTAATCTACAAAGATGAAAGTAAGAAACAGAGATGAAAACTGGCTCAGTGATGATGATACTAAACGATGATTGTACCTTACCTTTGAGGTAAGTTCATCCAAAGCAGGATAAGCAGCTGTTTCTAACTCTGTAGTTCTTGCAGCTAAGAAGCTACAGATTGCTTCCAAGAAAACTTCCAACGCCCGAAACTCAAACGGGGATTCTATAATTGCAACAAGCAAGCAGATATTTCAATAAACCTGTAATGAAAAGCTAAGAGCCTGTGGTGATAGTAATAGTAGAATACCATCTTCTTCAGCAGCATCAGCGTCATTATGTGGATTTGAGCTATCTTTGCCATCTCCTTGACCATGGTGTTCTTCGTTACCAACAGGTAAGCGTCTTTCAAGCTCCTTCACGACTGGAATAACATGTTCATCTGATGGATCCCTAAGCAAAACCTGTATTGAAATCAAGTTACTAGTGCAATTATCTACAATTCAATGTTCTAATAATCGGTGATTAGACACTAATCATCTACAAAGAGTCTAATTATTGTATCATTAAGAGAAAACAAACCTCTTCGGAAGTGATAATCGCCTTGATATGCTGCATCAAACACACACAATAACACTGTGAGACAATAACAAAAAAAAAAAGAATGTCTGAAGCAAAACAAATTAGAATGAAAGACAAAACAAACACCCTCTGACCTCCAAATTGAGGACAATGGCTCTCTCACGGCCAAGAATAGTGGAAGGGTAAGAGAGATTGGGGTCGAGAATCCGAAGATCACGAGCGTGGATCTGGACACGGTGCATGATAGCATACTTATCAACATCTAGCTCCTCACTCTCTCCCGTCCCCACTATGCTCACCCAACTCCTCGACGTTTGACCCTTCGTCTTCGTCGCCATGTCTTAATTCCTCCTCACCGTCCACTTCCACGCCGTCTGTTAAAATTCAACCACCACCGTTAACTTCACGCGAATCTGACCTTTTATTTGATCAAGTGTTCATAGGAATTCGAGGGAGGAGGAGACAAAACCCTAAAGCGAATCTTCGTCTTGTCTGCTCCTNCAACATCTAGCTCCTCACTCTCTCCCGTCCCCACTATGCTCACCCAACTCCTCGACGTTTGAGCCTTCGTCTTCGTCGCAACCACCACGTTACTGTTATTATTATGCGCCGCCATGTCTTAATTCCTCCTCACCGTCCACTTCCACGCCGTCTGTTAAAATTCAACCACCACCGTTAACTTCACGCGAATCTGACCTTTTATTTGATCAAGTGTTCATAGGAATTCGAGGGAGGAGGAGACAAAACCCTAAAGCGAATCTTCGTCTTGTCTGCTCCTCCTCCTTTTTCATTAAAAAGGTTTCCCTTTTTCGAGCTTTTTTGGTAGGTTTGGTTTTTTTGTTTGTGTTTTTCCCGGAAGTAGACAGAGAGTTTTAACTGTTTCAGATTACTTTTTATTCTGTCTTGCTCTAATCAAACCGGAGATAACCAAATTTTAATTGGTGTTTACAATTTCATCCAAATTCGTTAGTATATTTTTCTTCAATNTCCTCCTTTTTCATTAAAAAGGTTTCCCTTTTTCGAGCTTTTTTGGTAGGTTTGGTTTTTTTTGTTTGTGTTTTTCCCGGAAGTAGACAGAGTTTTAACTGTTTCAGATTACTTTTTATTCTGTCTTTCTCTAATCAAACCGGAGATAACCAAATTTTAATGTTAATTGGTGTTTACAATTTCATCCAAATTCGTTAGTATATTTTTCTTCAATTACACAAACTACAGTATTATATGTTCATCAAAGTCGCAATTTTCAATTTTATTCCAATTAGCATAATAAGCTTAAACTTGTTTACAATTTTTTTCATTTGAAGTTTAAAAAAAAAAGTTCCATTAATGGAATCAGATTCTAATGCTCAAAGAATGTTTCAAGTCCCCCACGTGGAGAAGATGCTGACCCAACCCAACCTTCCTCTTACCGCTCTCATCAACAACGCTAAGATCTTTACAGACATCAACCTTAAACTTAACCACCGCTTCTTCCATCTTCCCCAAACGAATCTTCTCAAACCCCAAAAGATGCTTTATTGGTGATCCATGAACTTCCGGCGGAGTTGTGAACAAAAACACCGTGTGAACACCTTCTCTGTCTCCACCGTTCCGTACCTTAACCTGAACCTCAAACACCGATCCGACAGTGTTCTCGCAGTGTGGTCCGAACGCGTCCAAAGATTGACATTCCGATGATTGACGGCAAACGTGATTCTCTTCGACACGGAGAGAGACGACACGTGGAGGAGCTTTGACTAAGATGTGGCTGAACTTGGTGTAGCTGAGTCCATCTCCGAAGGAATAAACCGTCTCTCCGGTGTAGAACCGATAAGTCCGACCCGGATACCCGTTTGATGTATCGGGTCTCATGTTCATATTAGTCATTGGAACTTTCTCCACGTAAGATTGTGGATACCACGTCATCGGTAATCTTCCACCTATTAAAAAACATAATCCCACCGGTTAAAACCGGTTTAATCTAACCGAAATTACAATTACAAAAATAACAGACACTTACTTGGATTATAACGGCCAAAGATGACGTCAGCGATGGCTATACCACCAGCTTCTCCTGGATAACCTACCCACAAGATTCCAGCTATCTTCGGATCGTTCTTAGCGAACGTAATGTCGAATCCTCCACCAGACATGATCACAAGCAGGACAGGTCCTTTAGCAGCTTTAGCAACTTGTGTCACCAGCTCTTGTTGTTGTCCGGGAAGGTTCAAATCAACTCTGTCGCGGCTCTCTGCCTCTATAGACTGATCCGCACCCATAACAAGCACCGTCACATCCGCAGCCGCCGCTAGCTTCGTGGCGCCTTCTACATCAGCCACCGCGCAAGCTACATTGGAACATCCTTGTAGATATGTCGTTGGTACTGTCCCGGCCAATCCTTGAAGCGGTGTTGTGTATTTGCACGGCGTGCCTTCGTAGTTTCCTATCATTGTTTTGGTGACGTTAGCGTTCGGTCCAATCACAGCTAGCATTTTGATTGTTTTTGGAGAGAGCGGTAAGGTTCCAGTGTTTTTCAGCAGGACAATGCCTTGTCTCGCTGCTTCCGCAGCTAGCTCTTGGTTCAATGGCGTGCAAACGTCTTTAGGACCTAACTCGCCGTATATTTGCTTCTTTGGATCTCCGTCGAAGAAGCCTAAACGCATAAGGGTCAAGAAGTTGTTTGAAATGGCGTTGTTGATAGCTGTCTCGTTTACCAAACCGGCCTTGACCGCGTCTTCTGTGTGTTGACCCAAGAACGAACCACAGTTCAAGTCCAAACCTGCATTGATAGATATAGCTGCAGCTTCCGCTGGAGTCTTGGTGTAGTGTTGGTTCTTATACAACACATCTACTGAATCACAATCTGAAACAATGTACCTATTTACAAAATAAAAATTTAAAATCAGAACCCAATTCCCTTTAGATTTGACTTGAAAACGGTGTAAACCGGTTGGTTGGATCAGATGATTACCCGTTTAACTTCCATTCACCGCGGATAACACCAGCGAGAAGATCCGGATCAGCGCATGTTGGTTTACCATTAACTTGATTGTAAGAACACATAACACTCGCCACATTCCCATCAACCACACAACTCTTGAACGGTGGTTGATATGTATCATCCATGTCTTGTTGATTCACCTACTCCAACAAGCAAACAAAAACACCAAAACAGTTAGTAAAACTGTGACAAGAAAACATTACAAAACACTTAAAATGTATTTCTTTGTCGTTAGGTTTTTGAGTCTATACCACTGCGTTGAAATTGTAACGTTCTACTCCTTTCCAATTATCAACGTCGTAAGCTGTGTAGTGTTTGCAGCATGCAGCAACTTTGAGGCGGTTAGCATCGCCACCGTCAGTTTCTTGAAGACCCTTGACATATCCCGAAGCATACTTGCTAGAAAGCAATGGATCTTCTCCAGGAGTCTCTTGTCCTCTTCCCCATCTCGGATCTCGGAATATGTTGACATTCGGTGACCAATACGTTAAACCAGCTAATCCAACGTTATACATTGCCCTCGCCTCCGTCGAGACAACCTTAACAAATGAGTAATAACAATGTTTATGCAACAAATGTTTGTGTGCCAACCAGACTGGTTAAAAAGGTATGAAAACGAACGTGTTGAAAAAGTGTTTACTTGTATCATACGGAAAAGAAAAGAACGAGAGTCCTAGGTGCATTAATAGTAGCTTAGATATTTTTACATTATCCAAAAAGAAAAACAAAAACAAAGAAGTTCAAATTATATGTGTAAGATTTTTTTCCATTTTTTTAATATAGCTAAATATTTATTTTTATTCTTATTCAACTATTAAAATCATTCACCTAACTAAAGCTACAATCAATAAATGAAAAAAATATTTTATAACGAAAATTTATTATATAACGACATTAGAGTAAAATTTATTTACCTTGCCAATGGCTTGGAACAGAGATACGTTAAAAGAAGCGGCGGTGAGTATGACCTGAGGAAAGCTCGTTGCGCCGGGGACTAGGCCCGAGAAATGCGTGCCGGGTCCAACGTAAGAAACGCCGTGAAGTGCTTCCGACCACCATTCGTACGTCGGAATACCAAGCCGCGTCACGCCGTTAGCTTTATTCACTAGAAACCCTATCTTTTCTTGCAACGTGAGCCTCGCTACAAGATCAGCCACTCGGTACTCGATCTTCAAAAGGGTGTTGCAGAATCCGTAAGCTGCGAGAGATGGGTTTGTATCGACATCGCAGGCAAAAACAGGCTTGGTTTGAGCGTTGGATGAATGTAAGAAACAGAGAACGAAACAGAAGAAGATAAGAAGAACAGAGGATGGTGCTCTGTTTCTCCTTGTTAGTGGAGAAGAAGAGCCCATTGTGTTGTTATGTTTCGAATGTTGGCAGGTGATATTATTTTTGCGTTAAGTGACACTCTTTATAATAGCAATGAGCTACTAAGCTCGGTGAGGTTTGTATAAATAATCTAGGCGTGTATTATTAGTATTACTTTGAATATATCTTTTGGTCCTATTATAGTTGAGATTATGTAAAAAGTTGATACGGCGTTCGAGGAAAGAAATAATGATTCGGACCATATGTAATGTGGATAGTATTAGTATTTATGACCTCTGTGCTTTCATCTTTGTTAACTTTTTAATATAACGAATCTTGCATGCGAGGGTGTTTTAACTTTTAGCTTTATACATGAATGCACAAGGAATATTACTAGTATATTACGTATAAAACTGTTTTTGTTCTCTCTTCTGCATGATCGTATAAATACTTTCTATTTAGTGGTTATTTACTTATTAAGGTGGGAAATAATAGTTTTTCTCAAAGGAGAAAAGAAACGTGAGAAAGGAATCGTAGATCCCAATAAGCAAAGAGTGTTTGGTAGTGACCCGTGACGGTGTCGTATTGTTTACCAAATGGTAAAGTTTGTCGAGCTTCATAGTGCAAGTTGCTTGCCTTCCCTGTTTCGAGTCCGTGAATCTTAATGGTTTCCCACACTTGTTTCTATTTGCATGACAGGCTGTCTCTTTAAGACTCTCGGGCGCGTGATTCACTAGCATTATAGTTTACTTCGTTTACATCAATGTTAACTTAGATAGCATTACGAGTTCATATTTCAAAAATATCTCAACTAAACCAAACTAGCTAGCTAACAAGTTTATTTGACCGAAAACATATGATGAAGGCAAATGTTTGTGCTACTTTTTTGAGATAAAAGAAAATAAAAAGAAGCACCACTTGGATTTAAATCTACGTATATATGAATAATGAGTATGACTTATGGATGAAGTGATGGTATCATCATTTTGGTATAATTAGGTCTAATAGATCGGGTTTTCAGTAAACGCGTTTCTTGTCAATGGCAATATTCACAAAATATTAGAAAATCTAGACGTTAGTTTGCTTGTCGATTTGAAATATTTTAGTCATCTGAAATGAATTAATGGATGTAATTAATCGAATTATGGATATTTCATCTCCCTCCAAACAAAAATAATAATATCTTTTTGACACGTTTGTAAGTTATTTTAAACTTAAAATATGGAGCTTAACCAAAATACGAGACTGGAGAAACTATGTCGAATTTGGATTTTAATCTACACTATGTTCAAAGACACAAATATTTATAAGTATCACTCTATTAGAAAAAATACTGGGGAAAATTCAAAAATTTCAGCATCATAGAGAATTAATTATTTATTTGTAAAATACTTCTCAAATATATATAAGCCATCGAATTCAATACCAAACCAACATCCAATGCATGTGTACCTCAAACCAATTCAGGGTTTTACGTCTCAACTACGTTACAACAAAGGTCTCAATCATATAATCCAAATTTTTCTAATTTTTTTTCCATTTACTGTTTTTGAAATGCATATCTTTTTTATCTTTTTTTTATTCAAATATCCTTAACTTTCTTGTTTGACGATAGAACACATACTGTTCACCAGAAATCGTCTGGTTATCGGGGTTTTATTTATCATTTTACCAATTTTTTTTGAACTATCATTTTACCATTTTATCGTGCATGACTATACCTTTTCAATATTCCACCTATATACGTTAACCATCTAGATGATCTTTTACTCTCAGTTAAACAAACTTTTACCTACTCTTTAAATTTTTTACATTATGAAATTGTGTTGTTGTACACCGCATATGACTTATTAGACATTTTTTTTTAAATAGAGCAGGGGAGATGAGGATCGATGAACATATAACTATGGTCGAATATTGTTATTGGTCATATTCCAAAAACCAAAAAAAAATATTCCTGATATAAAATAGGATTATGCATAGAAACTTGATCATAACTCATAAAAGTAACCTGATTAATATATGTCTTTCCAAATATGTAATACTAATCATCAATCAGTCAATATATATGATAATTTGATCGTGATGAGGATTATATGTTTATGATCTAGCTTATTATGACATGGCATCTAAGACTCACCTGTTTTTTTTTTGTAACACTGACTCACCTGGTTAATTAGCATGAAGTTTCCTTATGGCCGAAAGTTCGAAAGTAATGGCTTCCGAGTTTCCAGCCTTGCGTTAAATATCAAGTATTATCCACGATTGGTCATAGATCAAGCGAAAGCTGGAAACTATTGTGTTAGTTTTATTATACGTGCCACAAATCTAAAAGAATCATATACCCACTCAAAAAGAAAAAAATTAAAAGTTGGTATAATAATAATAATAATTATTATATCCATGATAAATAATGATTAAATGAGTGATACTAAGTACTGAAAACTTCATTACCACTAACACTGTAGTGGGTTTACTAAGGCCAACATTATTGGTTGTATCTTAGGATTATGTCCTAAGCATTTTTTAATGTTATTTTGTGTTAAGAAGAGTTGTAAGGACTTTTAGGTGAAAAAAGTGATTTATTGGTTGTTCTTAGGATGTTGGTTCTTANGTTGTAAGGACTTTTAGGTGAAAAAGTGATTTATTGGTTGTTCTTAGGATGTTGGTTCTTAAATTTTTTTTTTTTTTTGAAATTGAAATTTATTAAACATAAAAGAAAAGTACAAATGTTTTATT
>OVBX01000016.1:0-57330 GCA_900406325.1 Erucastrum elatum | reverse complement strand
TTTTTTTTTGCATAGACTGTAAAGAAAAGAACTATTACGTACGAAGAAGATTATGGTTACGAACTTATGATGATATCGACCTGCCACTTCCTTGTCGCCATTGGTTTAGGTGTCAGTGTCTTTCAACATATCTATGATACTTGATAGATAATGAAATCCATCAAAACTTTAGTTTTATCCTTTTCTTCTTCGACTTGAATCACAGCTTCTATTTTGATCTCTTTAACATGTTTATATACCAATTCGCATTCACTAATTTCCATGTGTCATCACTGATGATTTGAGTCTGCATATCGAGAGGATATAAATAATGGCAGTGCTGGTCTAATATTCAAAAAGAAAATATATTGTTCTAATGCTAAATAAAATTTTATCTACGTTTTTTTTTCCTTTCTATTTTTTTTTAATAATTTCCTGTAGAAAATCAAAATTATCGTATAAAAAGTACATCACGACTTGTGTCTTAGCCTATGAGCTCGAAAGAAAACTGCTTAAGTTAGTTTGATATGTGTTGAATATAGTAGAAGAAACGATTAAAACGGTGCGTTTTTTAAACAAGAGGATCGTACCGGTACACTTATCAATTTCGAAATTCTAGAAATACAGTAAATTTGATAGCGAACCGGTGCAAGCTTTGAAACGTGCGTCGGTGCGTGTACCGTAATTGGAGAAATCACACCGTTATAATAATACAAAAAAAAAAGCCGGTACAACCATAACCGGACACTATCAAATTCGAATTTCCGGTAATACAGACACCGAACCGGTTTTGAACGAGCAAAAGAGCTTGATGTTCGGAGTGAAAGAGACCGTTGTAGATCTGTCTCCTCCTTCTTCCTCAAGAGTAATGGTGAAACACAGAAGCTCATCTCGCTCTTCTTCTTATTCAGCTAGATTCCTCTCCATAAAAGCTATCACTATCTACTTGATCCTCATATTCGCTTTAACCATCTGGGTCTTCGTCTTCAGCTCCATAAACACACAAACCGACGACCAAACCCAACATCATCAGCAGCAGATTCAACGTCAAGATCCAAGGAAGGTAATGATGATTCTAAACTTTTACTGGGTTTTTCATTTAGATGAAGAAATGAAGTCTCTTTGATTTTGATTTTTTTTGGATCTTTCAGAATTTGCAGAGACCGAGTGATGATTTAGATTCTCAGCTCTGGACTCCTCCTTTTAGCTATGGTTTGCATCCTTGTGTCAAACCTACTCCTAGATACAAAGGTACAGTCTTTTAATAGAGTTTTTTGTTATTGAATTAAGAATCTTTGATTTGATTTCATTACAGGATTGGTCTCAAAACACTTATCTTCCTTTATTTTTGTAGAATTTGTAGAATCAGATCGTTATATAACAGTGAGAAGTAATGGTGGACTGAATCAAATGCGTACTGGTGTAAGTAAAACACTGAACTATTAAACCAATGATCAAGAAATTGATTTATTGTTTAGTATATAAGGATGTTATTATTGTTCTTATAGATAGCGGATATGGTGGCTGTTGCACATATTATGAATGCAACTTTAGTGATTCCTGAGCTGGATAAGCGGTCGTTTTGGAGAGACTCAAGGTTATTCTATTTTTTTGGATCTTTAGTTTTACTTAAGTTATGGAGGTTTTGTTCTATATAAGCTAACTACTATTTTCACCGTGTGTTTCTCAGTGTTTTTGCAGATATTTTTGATGAGGAGCATTTCATTGAATCTCTGGGGAGAGATGTGAAGGTTATTAAGAAGCTACCAAAGGAAGTGGAGTCTCTACCTAGGGCAAGGAAGCATTTCAGTTCATGGGCTAGTGTTGGGTACTATGAAGAAATGACTCACTTGTGGAAGGAGTACAAGGTCATCCATGTGGCGAAATCAGATTCTCGCCTTGCAAACAACGACCTGCCTATTGATGTTCAGAGGTTGAGATGTCGTGTGCTGTACCGTGGTCTTCGCTTCTCTCCTGCTATTGAAAGACTTGGACAGGTTTGTTACTTTCTCTTGTACATATATATAGGTTGTAGTGGAAGATGATTCATTTGCATACACTCAATCTTGTGTTCTCTTTAGCAATAGAGATGTTACATACATAAGTCTTAGTAGTTTTAATGCATAATGCATTTAAGAAGTGTCCTATGGGNTGGAAGGAGTACAAGGTCATCCATGTGGCGAAATCAGATTCTCGCCTTGCAAACAACGACCTTCCTATTGATGTTCAGAGACTGAGATGTCGTGTGCTGTACCGTGGTCTTCGCTTCTCTCCTGCTATTGAAAGACTTGGACAGGTTTGTTACTTTCTCTTGTACATATATATAGGTTGTAGTGGAAGATGATTCATTTGCATACACTCAATCTTGTGTTCTCTTTAGCAATAGAGATGTTACATACATAAGTCTTAGTAGTTTTAATGCATAATGCATTTAAGAAGTGTCCTATGGGGGGGGCTTCCTGTAGACATTGGGTTCTGAGCAATCATGACGGTGACAACCACAGAAGCTGGTTGAGCGACTCAAGTCACGCGCTGGGAGGTTCATTGCATTGCATCTGAGATATGAGAAAGACATGTTGGCTTTCACTGGCTGTACCTATGGTCTCACTGATGCTGAATCTGAAGAGCTCAGAGTTATGCGGTAAATTGATTACTACTCTCTTGTGCATCTATTCGTAAGTTAACTCCCTTGTTTTTATTATCTCAATGTGTTATTGATTACAGGGAGAGTACAAGCCATTGGAAGATCAAAAGTATAAACTCAACAGAGCAGAGAGAGGAAGGGCTGTGTCCATTGACTCCAAAAGAAGTGGGGATATTCCTGAAAGGTCTTGGGTATCCTGAGTCCACAGTTATTTATATTGCAGCAGGGGAGATCTATGGTGGTGATGATAGACTCTTGGACCTTAAATCTCGCTTCCCTAACCTAGTCTTTAAGGTTTGTTTAACCACACCTCTCTCTCTTGACCTTTCATGTTACTTGGTATCTAAAATTGATAATGTTAATGAGTTTTGTAGGAAACGCTTGCTGGGGAAGAAGAGTTAAAAGGCTTCACAGGCCATGCTACTAAAACGGCTGCTCTTGATTATATAATATCTGTTGAGAGTGATGTGTTTGTTCCTTCACATTCGGGAAACATGGCAAGAGCCGTTGAAGGTCACCGCAGGTTCCTAGGGCATCGTAGGACAATCACTCCAGACAGGTTTAATCTTCTTTCCCCTTCTTATAACTTCAAGAAGTTTTTTTGTTATAGCCCATGACTAGTTTTTGTCTTTGTATCCAGGAAAGGACTAGTGAAGCTGTTCGATAAGGTGGAGAGAGGACAGATAAAAGAGGGAGGAGCAAAGTTTTCTAATCTTGTAAAGGCAATGCATCAAGACAGGTAATTAAAAGAATCATACGTGTGCTTCTTATGCAAAGTCACTAAATGCAATGAACCGGTTCTGCAGGCAAGGTGCACCGAGGAAAAGGAAAGGACCAGCACAGGGGATCAAAGGACGTGCTAGGTTTAGAACTGAAGAAGCCTTTTATGAGAATCCATACCCCGAGTGTATTTGCAGTTCAAAGGAGCACAAAGAACCCTAACCGATTTTCCCTTACTACATGTTTTTGTTCTTTGTGACTTGAAGTTCAAACATTCTTTTTTTTGTTTTGTATCATTACACCACTAATAGCCAACTTAATTACAAACGATTACAATTGAAAACATGTTTGTAGTTTTGAGCGAGGAATGATAATTTGCATAACCGATATATTAGTGACTTATTACAGAATCAAGATCTAAAATGGGTTTAGCAAAAAAAGAGAAAAGTTAACAAAACACAAATTAATATTTTATATGAATATTTTTAAATGTTGTACATATATAAATTATTTTTATATGAATAATATTGAACAAAACACAAAATAATATTTTATCTGAACTACACAATATAAAACACTAAATTATAAATATGTATATTTGATTATTATTCCAATAGATCAAATATATACAATCATAAAATTAAGAATTCTATGCAGATACATGGATCAAACTCTAATATAAATATTAAATGGATTGCAAGATTGAAAATATTTTAAATCATCTATATAATGGAACGACATATGGATTAATTAATATGCATATAACTAGGAAGTGTATATATAGTTGTATTGTTTATATGTAGTTATTATTTGCTTATGAAAAAGAAATATTCCTGATTAAAAATAATATACTGATGATAATTTTTTTTAAACATCCATGAGGTTGTCCACAAATCATCAGCAATCATAGGTGGTTGATGAATCATTTGCTATTTAATATAAATTATTTTCTGAAAGGGTAAGAGTTAATGATCTGACTCAAGTATATACATGAAACACAATGGGATTAGCTAGACTGATTTCAGAAAAACTCATAGGAATTGACAATTATCACACAGAGTATCTGTGATGATATATTTTTTTAGGCACATGCTGTTTTCAAGGGAATCAAGAACTTGAATCTTGTTGAGAGTCATATCTATCAAGCTGCGCTATTTGATTTCAAGAACCTGCTATTTTACGCTCCAGTAACAACATCAACATTGTTGTTGTCATCACCATACTGCACCAACTTGGCCCAGTCATGATGAACGAGAGAACTCCATAGTTGTTTATTCCACACCTTACAAAAAAATATTTCTAAAATAGTATATTTGATAGTTAAATCATTAGTTGATTTGAGTTTATCTATCTTATTAAAGTAGGAATACAAATAAGAAATAACTCTAAAGCTTGCAATTTATTTACAAGACAATCTCAATGAAGTATTTAATAAGTCTAATTTTAAGTATTATTTTTCTTTTCTTAATTAATAAATCATTTTCTAAACTAAAACAACTATTTTATGTTTAAATTATTTGTTGTTCTAGAGTCTTGCATACAAATTAAGAAACCAGTTAAATTTTTAAATTTTCCCTTTTTAACCATTAGAATTGCATGACAATTATTATTTATCTTAATTTAATTAGGAGCAAAAGACACAAACTAATAGAAAAATTACATTATAATCATAATACAAACACTTATTTCATAACTAAAATTTTATTATCAAACGACACTTAATTTTAAACCAATTAAATTTTTGTTGTCCTGTGATTGTTTACTTTGAATAGTGACTGAATAGAGCATGTTACTGTTCTTATAGATAGTTGTATGGTAGCTGTTGCACACATCATGAATGCAACTTGATTCCTGAGCTGGACAAGCGGTCGTTTTGGTGAGACTTAAGGTTATTCTGTTTATGGATCTTAGCTTACTAATTATCACTTATGAGGTTTTGTTCTGTTGGCATTTCACTTCATGGGGTGGTGTTGGATACTATGACTCACTTGGGGAAGGAGTACAAGGTCATCCACGTGGCAAAATCAGATTCTCGCCATGCAAACAGTGACTTGCCTATTGATGTTCAGAGGTTGAGATGCCCTGTGCTGTACCGTGGTCTTAGCTTCTCACTTGCTATCGAAAGCCTTGGACAGGTTTGTACCCTGTTACATCTCTTGTTATCTTGTTACTACATGTATAGGTTGTAGTGAAAAGATGATTCATTTGCATACACACAAGCTTGTGTTATCTTTAGAGTAACCGAATAGTCTCAGTAGTTTAATGCATTTAAGAGGCGTCCTATGGAGGGCTTCCTGTAGACTTTGGGTTCTGAGCAATCATGACGGTGACAACCACAGAAACTGGTTGGCTTTCACTGGTTGTACCTATGGTCTCACTGGTGTTGAATCTGAAGAACTCAGAGTAATGCGGTAACTGATTACTCTCTTTAACACATTAAATATGAAAATTTGTAGTTTTTAGCTCAATATTGAACCTTTTTTGGTATCACTTCTACCTTATATAGTCAACTAAATTGCAAACAATTATATTTGAAATATTGTTTGTAGTTGTTGGAAAAATGATATTTACATATTACATTGATCTATGAACGAATGTTAAATCTCTTATCCAAACTATTGGCATATAGTGGAAATTAAACACTTAGTGTTATTACCAACCATCCAGACAAGAATTCTAGAGTTACAAGAAGATCGACTGAACAAAGTCGTGTTAATTGTTTTACACACGAGTCCTCATCTTAAGCAACCTCTGTTTAATAATCAACCTACTTACTGTTATCTGCTGATATAGAAAAGTAACAACAATGCAGGTTATCCATGTCGCTAAGTCAGATTCTCGCCTTGCAAACAACGACCTGCCTATTGATATCCAGAGACTGAGATGTCGTGTGCTGTATCGTGGTCTTCGCTTCTCTCCTGCTATTGAAAGCCTTGGACAGGTTGGACCCTTTTGCACATGTTAACTTGTTACTACATATATAGGTTGTTGTAGTGAAATATGATTCATTTGCATACACACAAGGTTTCAAGCTTGTGTTCCCTTTAGCATGTTGTGGTGTTTTTGGGGTCTTTATTAGGAGAGCCTTGTTAAAGAATGAATACATCTTGTTTCTAACATAGATAAGTGTCAGTAGTTTTAATGCATTTTAAGAGGTGTCCTATGGGGGCTTCCTGTAGACATTGGGTTCTGAGCAATCATGACGGTGACAACCACAGAAGCTGGTTGAGCGACTCAAGTCACGCGCTGGGAGGTTCATTGCATTGCATCTGAGATATGAGAAAGACATGTTGGCTTTCACCGGTTGTACTTATGGTCTCACTGATGCTGAATCCGAAGAGCTCAGAGTAATGAGGTGATTTATTAACTCTCTCCTGTGCATCTATTCTTAAGTTAACTCCCTTCTTTTTTTCAGCACAATGTGCTAATCGGTTTGATCACAGGGAGAGTACAAGCCATTGGAAGATCAAAAGTATAAACTCAACAGAGCAGAGAGAGGAAGGGCTGTGTCCATTGACTCCTAAAGAAGTGGGGATATTTCTGAAAGGTCTTGGGTATCCTGAGTCAACAGTTATTTATATTGCAGCAGGGGAGATCTATGGTGGTGATGATAGACTCTTGGAGCTTAAATCTCGCTTCCCTAACCTAGTCTTTAAGGTTTGTGTAACCACACCTCTCTCTCTTGACCTTTCATGTTACTGAGATTCTGAAGATTGATAATGTGCTGAATGTTTGTAGGAAACGCTTGCTGCGGAAGAAGAGTTAGAAGGCTTCACAGGCCATGCGACTAAAACGGCTGCTCTTGATTATATAATATCTGTTGAGAGTGATGTGTTTGTTCCTTCACATTCTGGAAACATGGCGAGAGCTGTTGCCTAGGGCATCGCAGGACAATCACTCCAGACAGGTTTAATCTTCTTTCCCTTTCTTATAACTTCAAGAAGCTTTTTCTTATAGTCCCATGACTAGTTTTTGTCTTTGTATCCAGGAAAGGACTAGTAAAACTGTTCGATAAGTTGGAGAGTGGACAGATAAAAGAGGGAGGAGCAAAGTTTTCGGATCTTGTAAAGGCAATGCATCAAGACAGGTGATTAAAGAATCAAACATTTTGCTTTTTATACAAGTCACTAAATGCAATATACCGTTTTGCAGGCAAGGTGCACCAAGGAGAAGGAAAGGAGCAGCACAGGGGATCAAAGGACGTGCTAGGTTTAGAACTGAAGAAGCCTTTTATGAGAATCCATACCCTGAGTGCATTTGCAGTTCAAAGGAGCACAGAGAACCTTAACTCAACTTGAAGTTTGAACATTCTTTTTTTTTTGTTTCGCTACAAGCTTATGGCATTTGAAATTTTGTTTGTGATTATACGGGGAAAATGATATCATATAACAGATATATTTAGTAACTTTGCTAAGAATCAAGATCTAAACGATCTCTGCAAAGTCATTTAAAAGAACACCATAGCATTTGAAATATAGTGCTTCTCACTCTGCCCTTAGCTCTACTCTTTGTAAGGAGTCCATATCATTTTGCTAACCTCTACATCAAGACCACGTCGACCTGCAGCTTTCAAATGTCGGCCAAGAACTTTAGGATCAGCGCAGATCATGTGTTGTCCTTTCCGGTACTGTACCAGGTCCAAGCTCTGAAGGGTGCTTAGTATATGTTTTGATCGCTGTCATATGTCCCTCAGCTCCTACATTTTAAAAAAGGTTGGGATATATATGAAATGATATGTTGATGAATAGGCTATAATCATATGATTGAGGATATATATATACCTTGATAGATATGTTTCCCTTGTGCTTCTTCAAGATGACAAATATAATCCGAGCCCATTAATCTCTGTACCTCCTCACTAAGCCTAGATCAGAGAGTGGTCTTTCTGGTGACCCGACTTTGCCTCTTCGAGAGTTCACATTTGTTAGTGTGGCTCAAGTTCTTGTAAGATAGAACCACATTATTTTTGAAAAACACATAAATTAGAACCTCTATAAATTAATAATCTATAAATTAATAATCTCTATAAATTAATAAATTTTGCCGGTTCTAAATTGTGTCAGTGTTAAATATAACACAAATCGATAAAACAATAAGATAATAATATTTTTAAAACTTCTATGTAAATATATAGTTCCCTTAAAATGATAAATTAATAATCTATCTATATATAATTTCTATATAAGTACAAACTAAATATTATATTGTTGGTTTTATATTCACAATGAAAATTTTTTATTTTTTTTAACATTTCAATATATTTTGATAATATTTAGTAAAATTATACCGAAAACCACTTAACAGTTCTATGAAACATAAAAATACACACAAGATAAGATAGTAAAACAATATGAAAGTCAAATTTCTAAAATTTAAATAATGTACGTACGGTAAAATAAAATATTTTCGTTTTCTTATAAATAAAAATATTTAAAAATAGAAAAAAATCTAAATAAGGAATTTTTTGTAAATTAATATCTCTATAAATTAATAAAATTTCAAAGTCCCAACATTATTAATTTATAGAGGTTTTACTGTAGTTGCAATTTGGTCGTTAAGAAATTAGACTAAGAAGCCTGAAATATACACAAGAAAGTTAAGGTCCTAGATCCATAACCACTTATGCATATAATAGATAGGGATAGATACCTATTCAACAAGAGGAAATCAATTTTCGATTTTTTTTATGAACTTTGTGTGGAACATCACCACATAACCCCCATCAACTGTGTCTCAAACACCTTGCAAATTGTTGATAGCTTGACACCATTTAAAAACCAGTAGCAGTGTTGGCTCTGAATCAGAAGGTTTTATCCAGTTTGGGAACAATTGGCGTCTGCTAGCCTCACTGCACAAGTATTGGTCCAAATGACCGTCTGTGATTTTCTCTTGAATATCAATTTTGTAAACCGGTTTTGAATCAGTATGCTCGATACCAACCTGTAAAGAAAGAAACATATTCACCATTAGTAACTTACCTTTTTGAAGCTTGTATGATTGAAAAGATCAATTTTCATACAATTCAAAGCACATGTCATAAGCTTGTTACAGTGAAACCTCTATAAATAATAATGTTGAGACTACACTAAAATTTTATTTTTTATTAATTTGGAGAGATATTAATTTATCGAGATACTAATTGAACCAAAAAATCAATTTGGGACTACAAAATAATATTATTTATATAAATTTTTAGTGTATATTAATTTATAGAGGTTCTACTGTATATAAGAAGAATCTCGTCTTGTTGCTCCTGATTCTTTCAGCCTGTCAAGGGTCAGGTTGAGCAGCTCCTTGTTATGTTTGTACCAGACTTTAGGGAATGAAATTGGTGAAAAATGCCTAGATTTCAGCCAATCTTTGGTGGTTGCATATATTTCCTCGGAATCATTGGGAAGGATATATGCACCACCGTTTCTAGATATTTCCTGATAATCCTGCAACAATAAAAACAATGCATCTTCTATGTCTCTTTGTTGCATCTTAGGAATATACTTTCACAAACTAGCATTACAAGCAACAATAAATAGAAAGACGTATATACATGTTGTGTCTTGAGCCGCAGACGTGTCAGCCTTCCACAATTCTTTTTACAAACAGTCTCAGAAACATATTCCCCTTATCTGATACGATCATGGATTTGTATTTCATTTTTCCACCAAGCGCCTTACAGTTGATATACTCGTCTTCCATCGGATATTATCTTTTCAGCAATGTCAGGCATCTATAAGGTGTTGACTTATTATATCTCCCCCGGTACCTTCTGCACATTAGCAGAAAATATTAAACAATAAGCACATCCTAGAGTAACATGAACGAATAATGGAAACCTGGCATGGCAGGAACGAAAAGATGTTTATCTATCTTATTAAAATAGGAGTACCAAAGAACAAATAACTCTAAATCTTACCATTTATTTACAAGAAAATCTCAATGAAGTAATTAATAAGCCTAACTTAAGTATTCTTTATCTTTTCTTAATTTAATAAATCATTTTCTAAACTAAAACAATTATTCACCCGTTTCAAATATTTGTTGTTCTAGAGTTTTGCACACATATTAAAAAATTGGCTGAATTTTTAAATTTTCCCTTATTTAATCATCAGAATTGCATAACAATTATTATTTATCTTAATTTAAGTAGGGGCAAAAGACACAAACTAATAGAAAAATGACATTAGAATCATAATACATACTTATTTTATAACGAAATATGTAATGATCACCCGACACTTTTTAAAACCGATTTTTAGAATACTGCTGCAAACCAATTAAGTTGTTGTCCTATGATTGTTTACTATGAATGAGCATGTTACTGTTCTTATAGATAGCTGATACGGTAGCTGTTGCACACATCATGAATGCAGCCCTTAGTGATTCCTGAGCTGGACAAGCGGTCGTTTTGGTGAGACTCAAGGTTATTCTATTTATGGATCTTAGCTTACTAGTTATGACTTATGAGGGTTTGTTCTGTTTGCTAACTTTTACTTCACCATATGCCTCAAGTGTTTTTCCAGATATTTTTGACGAGGAGCATTTCATCAAATCTCTGGGGAGAGATGTGAAGGTTATTAAAAAGCTCCCAAAGGAAGTGGAGACTCTACCTAGAGCAAGGAACAATTTCACTTCATGGGCTGGTGTTGGATACTATGAAGAAATGACTCACTTGTGGAATCAGATTCTCGCCTTGCAAACAATGACTTGCCTATTGATGTTCAGAGGTTGAGATGTCGTGTTCTATATCGTGGCCTTCGCTTCTCTCCTAGTTCATGACTAGTTTTCTCTTTCTGTTGCAGGGAAGGACTAGTGAAACTGTTCGATAAGGTGGAGAAAGGACAGTTAAAAGAGGGAGCAAAGTTTTCGAATCTTGTAAAGGCAATGCATCAAGACAGGTAACAAAAGAATCAGACATTTTGCTTTTTATACAAGTCACTAAATGCAATATACCATTTTGCAGGCAAGGTGCACCGAGGGAAAGGAAGGGACCAGCACAGAGGATCAAAGGACGTGGTAGGTTCAGAACTGAAGAAGCCTTTTATAATCCATATCCAGAGTGCATTTGCAGTTCAAAGGAGCACAGAGAACCCTAACTGATTTATTTATTTTGCCCTTTTCATAAGTGACTTGAAGTTTGAACGTTTTTTGGTATCACTTCTACCTTTTATAGTCAAGCTAATTACAAACGATTACATTTGAAAAATTGTTTGTAGTTTTGTTGGAAAATTGATCGTTACATATGTATATATATATCAATGATCTATGAACGAATATTAAATCTAATGGAAACAAGAATGAAACACTTGGTGTTATAGCCATTCAGACAAGATTTCTAGAGTTACAAGAAGATCGACTGAACAAAGTCGTGTTAACAGTTTTACACACGAGTCCTCATCTAAAAGAACACCATACCATTTGACATATAGTGCTTCTCACTACTCAGCTCTGCTCTTTGTAAGGAGTCCATATCATCTTGCTAACGTCTACATCAAGACCACCTCGGCCTGCGGCTTTCAAATGCCGGTCCAGTACTTTAGGATCTGCGCAAATCACGTGTTGTCCTTTCCTGTACTGAATCAGTTCCAAGCTCTGAAGGGTGCTTAGTATATCTTCTGCTTTAATCGCTGTCATGTCGCTCAGCTCCTACGTTTAAGAAAAGGTTGGGATTATATGAAAATAATCTGTTGATGGATAGGCAAAAAGCACGGTTAAGGTCAAGGATATATACCTTGATAGATATGTTCCCCTTGTGCTTCTTCAAGATGTCTAATAGAATCCGAGTCCAGTAACCTCTGTAACTCACTAAGCCTAGATCAGAGAGGGGCCTTTCTGGTGTCCCGACTTTGCCTTCTTTCTTTGAGAGTTCATAGGCTATACATGACACAAAAGAATGGGTAAGTTTTATCAACGTATGCAAAAGGAGAAGAGTCTGCTTTATAGAGAGAGAAAGAATTAGATGGAAGGAATACTCACAGAAGGCTATTAAGAATTTGCCATAGCCTTTCCTTTGATATGGAGGAAGAGTGAGGATGCAAGCCAAGTTGTACGCTTCTTCAGAATGTTTTTCCTGTAAGTCAATTATCAAATATCAATGGTTGAGTTTATGCTTTTGGTAATATTCAAAACATTAATTTCAACTGTAGCTCAGGGATATGATCACGAGGCAAGAAGTGATAATAATACAATCAGCAGTAAGTATTCGATAAAAATTCTATCAAATTACATGCTACTTCTAACCTAGATATTCTACGTAACAGTACCACAAACAAAACAAAAGGCTATGGTACCTTTGAGAAGTATCCGACCATGTGGCAACCCCGCTCATCACATTCACAGAGAATATAGAACAGGAACAGATCAACGTCGTAGTAAAGAGTCTTGTGGTCAAGAAATAACTTCGCCAGATAGCAGAGGTTCTGCGCATAGACCTTGTTCTTTTTGCCATCCACCTGTAAGATTCCACAAATAAACTCCATTAAATTTCTGAATGTGGGAGAACATTATCATCTTCCAGACATGAAACTTAAGTGATAAAACTGAGAACCAATTAGCATCATTTGCAGTAATACAAAGACCAAACAGCAGATAGTATATATTGAAAGAGGATCTTACCTCAAACATCGACAAGGTAGAGCTTCGATAGATTTCATCCCCAGGGGGATGCTTCAGATCACATTTCCTCTGCATAGAAAGAGAGCCATTAGAGAGACAATATATATAAATGACAGCAGACAATGTATATAAACCAGTTGCTCACCATATGCCTCTGAAGCTGTTCCTTGCGCTTCATAAAATTCAAGCAAAACTCACAGAAAAAGAGCTTCACACAGTCATTATACTCCGGCGGAAAAGGAGAGAAGTACCAAGTCTCAATCTCATACTTCCCAAGCTCAATCGTCGCTATGTTCTTCACCTTCGTGAACTCCTCATGCTCACGCAAACTCGCAGCATCCAGCTCCTCATGACCCTAACATAATCAAAAGAAGATATCAGAACAACATAGCCTCCCTACACTAAAGTTAACACAATCACTATACCTCAACATGCGTCTCATCAATCTTCCGTTTCTGGTGACGTGTCATCTTCAAGCTAGTCACCTATTAAACCAAACAACACACAGTCTCAAACACAATAACACAAACGTCAAGACTTTTTTTTAAAAATGAAGGCTAACCTTATCTTCAACTTTCTCATCTAACGCACACTCAACAGAATCAAGATCAAGCTGATCTAGATTAATCCACTCATCAAGCCTCCTATTAACTGCAAAGAGCTAAATCAAAAAAATCAATCCCCAATTCCTAAAAACCCTAGATTCGCAAAATGGATGACGTACACTCTGTGTAGTGAACGTAGTACTCGTACTCGTTGCTTCCGTCGCTGTGATTCTTCCGACGCTCGATGACTTTCACGGGATGGTACTTGCCGTCTCTCCACAGACACGAGACGCGAGTGCCTACCTCGAGCGGGAGCATCATCCCCGTTCTCCTCTTCTTCGACGGATCCGATTCCGAGGGAGTGTTGTTCGGGTTCGAGGATGCGAGGGTGGTTGGTGGTGGATGATTGTTGTTGTGGTTCGACGGCGGAGATAAGGCGGTGAAATTCGGGGTCTCTGTGTTCGCGGAGGATCCCATTTTTTTCAATCGGGTCGGAGGTTTCGCGGGTAGTGAAGACAGTTTGTTAGCTCGAAGGAAGTTGGCCCGTTAATAGTTTGTTAGCTAATAGTGGGCTAGATCTCTTTTAATGGGCTTTATAAGAAGTATGAGATATAATTNTCGGAGGTTTCGCGGGTAGTGAAGACAGTTTGTTAGCTCGAAGGAAGTTGGCCCGTTAATAGCTTGTTAGCTAATAGTGGGCTAGATCTCTTTTAATGGGCTTTGAAAGAAGGTAATGTGACAGTGAATGTATTTTTCAGAGTTTTATCCGATAATATATTTTAGTTAAATCTAAAAGTATGAGATATAATTTAGTTTAAATGAATAATTTCATCAACGGTAATATTATAAATTTATTTTAAAATAGAATAGCTATAACCAATGAATTAGCCGTAATCAAGAGTTTAAAACAAAGCTCTGTTTTGTAAATCAATAATAACATGCCTTTTTACAAAGCTTAGAGAACACTATATATAGCATTAAGAAAAAGTCTTAAGATCTTAGAGTTTTAATAAAAAGAAAAACTAATGTTTATCGTAAGTAATGATAACAAAGGAAAACTAACGTTTTAAGGGTCTTTCGAAACGTTACAAACATCTTCCGACGAATTTCTTCAAGCTGTTCGTCTGTCACTGTTTTTCGAGGTGTCATGATCGAATTGTTTGATTGAGAAATCAAACGGACTGATTCTGATACCAATTTATAGAGTAACCAATAGGATAGAAACGATTGTTTAATCTAGTAATTCCCAAAAGTATCTATGAATTTAAATTCCTTGAGTTCAACCAATGAACTAGCTGTAATAAAGAGTTTAAAACAAAGCTCTTGTTTTATAAATCAATAATAATGTGCCTCTTTAGAAAGCCTAGAGAACACTATAAATAGTATTAAGAAAAAGTCCTACGACCTTAAGGTTTTAATAAAAAGGAAAACTAACATTTATGGCAAGAAATCATAAGAAAGGAAAAATAACATAAAGTCGAAAAGGAAAGAGTGATCCACGCTGCATCAACACCTCGCAAAGTTCCAAAAAAGAAAAGCCAACACACAACTAAAAGTTCCAAGAAGCAAAGACCAACACACAACGCGTCATCATGACTTTTGAAGTTATGGTCGATAGATTCGCACACCATGTTTAGCCCGCCTAACCACGTTGGTAAAAGAAATTCACATTCGCACTTATACCATTTGTGTCTGTAATTTACTAAATTTTAACCAAGTACGAGAAGTCAATAACTACATATCACTTTTCTCTTGGATAATGATACATATCAGACTTGCTTTTAAAAGAAGAAAGATCACAACTGTATTTTCAGCTTTTCACATGAGGAAAAATGAATTATCACCATTATGGTCGGCTTTGGTAAGGCAAACGCCACAGCAACCGCCTCTTACATCACCGGGAACCTAACCACTGCCGCAAAAGACACCGTCATTAAGAAGGTATTAAAAGACTGCTCAGACAAGTATACTCTCGCAGCTGATTGATCTTGATGATGATGAAGCTTATGACTATGCTTACATGCATGTGCTGGCGGCTCAGGATTATCTTCAACTTTCTCATCTAAAGCACACTCTACAGAATCAAGATCAAGCTGATCTATACTAATTCATTCATCAAGCCTTCTATTAACTGCAAAGAGCTGATAAAAAAAAATCAATCCCCAACCCCTAAAAACCCTAGTTTCGTAAAGATTGGGATTTGGGATGACGTACACTCCGTGTAGTGAACGTAGTACTCGTACTCGTTGTTGCTGCTCTTGCGGCGCTCGATGACTTTCACGGGATGGTACTTGCCGTCTCTCCACAGACACGACACGCGGGTGCCTACCTCGAGCGGGAGCATCATCCCCGTTCTCCTCTTCTTCGAGGTATCCGATTCCGAGGGAGTGTGATTCGGGTTCTGGGCTAGTGCAACATGTATTGATGGATAAGGGAATGATCATTTAACATATCTAGGTGTCTATTCTATAAGCATGAAATTTTTTCTTTATTTATTTTCTAAATTCTCACTTATTTTTGAGATATATTTATTCAAAATACTACTCCTATTAGTTTCTTTGTTTATCTTATATAAATGTGTTAAGTTATTTTATTTATAAGTAATAATAGCTTCATTTTTGTTACTAGTTTCAGTGCTATGGATATAATGTCATGTAGATAAATTTATAAATGTAAAGAAATTGTAAGATAAATACTTTAAAATACAAGAACAAAACAAGTGACAGAGTGAGTTTTTGTCCTGAAAGGGAAACAGCCAAACAAGGCTTTATGATTCATACTAATCACGAGATTCACAGATCAACACCTCGCAAAGTTCCAAGAAGCAAAGGCCAACACACAACTCAAAGTTCCAAGAAGCAAAGACCAACACACAACTCATCATCATGACTTTTGAAGTTTATGGTCGATAGATTCGCATACCGTGTTGCCTAACCATGTTGACTTCGCACTATTACGATTTGCGTCTGTAATCTACGGCAGTAATTTACTACATACAGTATCTCTTTTTCTATTGGATAAGATAAATATCAGACTTGCTTTTAAATGAAGAAACAACAAAACTCAGTCCTATTTTCACTTTTTCACATGTTAACTTGTTGTACACTAACAAAAAAATGAATTATCACCTATATATTAAAGTTGAAAAATATTTTAATCATTCTATGAAAAAATATTTCATCTGTTTCACACGTTTGACATATTTTATGCAGACAAAAACAATATATTTTTGTTTAATGTACGATTAATTAAAGATATTTTATTTAAATACAATTTTTAACTACTATTTAAAAGGCATAAATAAAAATTAAATATAAAAGTATTTGTGGTTACCAACTGAAATACATGTTCTCTTTTATTTATTACGTAAGTCAAATAAACTGCTCAGAATATAAGACAGAATCGTTTTCTTTCTACATCTCTCTATTAGCAGTTGCTCAAACCCATCCTCTTCAAATGGCTACTTCTCCTTTCTTCATCCTCATCCTTATCCTCTCATCAGCCCTACTCTCAGTCAAATCCAACACAACCACTATCGAAACAACTTGCAAAACTACAAACTACTATGACCTCTGCGTCTCAGCTCTCAAATCTGACCCAAGAAGCCCCACAGCAGACACAAAAGGTCTTGCCGCCATTATGGTCGGCGTTGGTATGACAAACGCCACAGCAACCGCCACGTACATCACCGGGAACCTAACCGCCGCCGCAAAAGACACCGTCCTTAAGAAGGCCTTGAGAGATTGCTCAGACAAGTATGCTCTCGCAGCTGATTCTCTCCGGCTAACGATTCAAGATCTTGACGATGAAGCTTATGACTATGCTTACATGCATGTGCTGGCGGCTCAGGATTATCCTAATGTCTGCAGGAATATTTTCCGGCGAGTTAAAGGACTGGTTTACCCGGCGGAGATTAGCCGGCGTGAAATGAGTTTAAGAAGTATATGTGGTGTTGTCTCCGGTATTCTTGATCGTCTGGCTGAATGATTCTAGTTGTACCATTTTAATTGCAGTATTTTTATCAAACGAGAAGCTTTGTTAAATTTAATTAAATTCAAAATTTGTAAGTTCAATACCATTTTAATTGCAGTATTTTTATCAAACGAGAAGCTTTGTTAAATTTAATTAACTTCAAAATTTATAAGTTCAATATTACTTATTCCTCTTTTGCTGTTCACATTTGTTACGTACTTTCACATTGCTAAACAGAACAATATAGAAACATACTATAAACTATTTATAAATTAAAGCGAACTTAGGTGGACACATGATATAAATGACTAATAATTGAACTATAATATAAACGACTAATACAATGGTTTTGATCTGCAAATCAAAAGCAAAAAGACGTATGTCTGTTATTATTTAAAAAGCTTAAAGTTAGGTGGAAACATGAGATAAATTATTGAAGTAAATGTCTTTGTAGGTCAATGTGGCTAACGTCTTCGCTATCATACTAAAACATGACAAATAATTGAGCTAATAATTGACATACCTACCAATTCGAAGGAGACTCCAATGTAGCCGCAGTTCAAAAAGATCGATTGAACTAAATATCAGAAAATAGCATTAAACAATAAAACCATTTTGATGATAATATCTCGGTCGGCCAGGCTTAAACACACCAGTCTCAAATAAAACAGCGAGAAAGCGCATCAGACCAATGGCCATTGACCTCCTAGTGAGGTAAACTAACATCTGTTTTTTTATTTTTCTACTCCATTTACTTTTGTCTTTCTCATAGCGCCAACTTTATATAGGCTGGTGTTCTTTTCTACTCTGTTTACTATTGTCTTTCTCTTAAACCCATTAATAAAAAAATTCACTTGGCCGGTCAAAAACCAAAAATTACCCTAACTGTAGTTTCGAAACCTCTTTGTCGCTGATAAACGTGAAAGAAAACGTAAAAAAAAAGTAAGAAAAAACAGATAACCCAGAAGAGATTCAACCGTTTTTACAATGGCCATCTCTCAGTATAAATCATTTTGATAAAAAAAAAATATACCTTTACATACACATATGGATTCTCCGAAGCTCCCGCACTCACTCTCCGCCTCCTCCTCAACTCCACTAGCTTCCTCCACCGTTAAACATCACCGGAAAAACCTCCTTCCCCGTACTTACATCCTCATCGTCATCGCAGTATCCTCCATTCTACTCCTCCTCTTAACCCTCATTCTCTACGCCAACGTCTCCAAACCCTCCCACAACCGTCGCAACACACCGCAACAACCTCCTCCAACAGCTCAGATCCGTCTGGCGTGTAACGCCACGCGTTTCCCGGACCACTGCCTCTCCTCCCTCTCTAAACCGGGTCTGGTCCCTCCGGATCCCAAACCGGTTCAGATAATCCACTCAGCGATCTCACTCTCCTACGAGAGTCTCAAGTCCGGTCAGACTCAAATCAAATCCATCCTAGACTCCTCCGCAGGGGATAAAAACCGCACGAACATCGCCACCATCTGCCTCCAGATACTCTCCTACGCCCAGCACCGCACGGAGTCGTCAGACGTCGCGGTCACGTGCGGCGAAATCAAAGACGCACGTGCGTGGATGAGCGCGGCTCTCGCTTACCAATACGACTGCTGGTCAGGTCTCAAAACCGTCAACGACACGAAGCAAGTCGTTGACACCATCACGTTCCTCGACGATCTCGTGAAACTCACGGGGAATGCGTTGAGCATGATGGTGTCCTTCGATAACTTCGGAGACGACGTCGCTTCGTGGATCCGCTCAGCGACGGAGCGAGACGGGTTCTGGGAGAAAACCGGACCGGTTTCCGGTTCGGTTTTGGGTTTTCCGACCGATTTAAAGGAAGACGTGACGGTGTGTAAAGAGTGTGGTTATAAGACGGTGCAGGAGGCAGTTGACGCAGCGCCGGAACGTAACGGAGACGTTAGGTTTGTGATACGGATTAGAGAAGGTGTGTATGAGGAAACCGTTAGGGTTCCGTTTGAGAAAAGGAACGTCGTGTTCGTCGGAGACGGGATGGGTAAAACGGTCATTACGGGTTCGTTGAATGTAGGGCAACTAGGGATGACGACGTACAACTCCGCAACTGTCGGTGAGTTAATGTAGATGTTACTGTTTTTCGGACAGTAAAGTCAAACATAAGTTTTGTTCTTTCCTACTCTTGTAGTAACTGAGTTTGGTCTGCAACGTCACAAAATCTAATTATTTCGGTTTCAAAAAGTCCATATTTTTTAAATAACAAAAATTCAAAAAAAATATTGTTTATATTTTTAGTATATTACTCATTGATAAATTGCAAATTTTAAACATAAATTATTGTGTTTATTGAATTTCTATTGATTGTTTTTTTAATGAAAATGGTAAATTAAAAAAAATGCAATGATAACCACAATTTAATATGTTTGTTAATATATGTGAAAATTTTAAAATGTATTTGAAACGGTAATAACATTTATTTTTATTTAATTTTGAAACTCAAGCTATGTCACTGATTGAATGTTACTGTTCTTGGTTCCACTAGAGACAGAACCCATGTGACTCACATGTGTTTGGTTGTTTGTGTAGGAGTTCTCGGTGATGGATTCATGGCACGTGATATAACCATAGAGAACACGGCGGGAGCAGAGGCGCACCAAGCGGTTGCGTTTAGGTCAGACAGCGATTTCTCAATACTCGAAAACTGTGAGTTTCTTGGGAACCAAGACACTCTTTACGCTCACTCTCTTCGCCAATTCTACAAACAGTGCCGCATCCAAGGCAACGTAGACTTCATATTCGGTAACTCAGCTGCCGTGTTCCAAGACTGCAACATCTTAATCGCTTCGAAACATTCCAAACTAGGAGGAGGAGGCGCAAACAACGTTATCACAGCGCACGGGAGGATCGATCCGGCGCAGTCCACAGGGTTCGTGTTCTCGAACTGTTCGGTTAACGGAACAGAGGAGTACATGAAGGAGTTTCAAGCTAACCCTAAGAAGCATACGAACTACTTGGGAAGACCGTGGAAGGCGTTTTCGAGGACGGTTTTTGTAAACTGTGATCTTGAGTCTTTGGTTAGTCCTGATGGATGGATGCCTTGGAGCGGGGATTTCGCGCTGAAGACATTGTATTACGGTGAGTATAACAACACGGGGACTGGATCGGTTAGGTTGAAGAGGGTTCCATGGAGTAGTGAGATACCTGAGGAGCATATTGATGTTTACTCATTAGCCAATTTTATTCAGGCTGATGAGTGGGCTTCTATGCCTGCTTGATGTTGTTAATGAAACTTACATTCAATCAAATGGTAGTAAGTTATTATTATTGTCAAACATGTGTTGAATGATAATGTGACACAAACAAGGTATCGGTTCAAGGAGAGACAACAAGGAGAGACAAAAACATGATCTCTTGGTGTGAGAGAGAGCAAAAGAGATCTTTTAAGTTTATAATAGATCGGAATCAGAATTTTTCTCCTCCTTTGGTGGTGCGTACTGCCTCATGAGACGTGATCTAGCCCATGGGTCGAGCGGGACTCGTTGTGGCGGTTGAGGTGTTGGTGGGTTTGATTGCCTTAGCTCGTTCTCTCTATCGATAAACCTGTAAAAGAAGAGTAAGCTCACAATGTAAAGTTTATAAATTAAGAATAAAGAAGAGAGAGCTGTTTACTGACTCGATATAGGCCATTGGTGCAGCATCACCAACTCGTATGCGAGTGCGAAGCATTCTTGTGTATCCACCAGCTCTATCTCTGTTAAACAAATAAGATACATCTCATGAAACAGAGTACTTAGGAAGAGATATGTAAAAATTTGAAAAGAATTTGCGAAGACTAACTTGTATCGATAAGCCAACTCAGTGAAGATCTTGTGAATAACATCATCTCCTCTAACAAATCCAGCAGCTCGCCTAGCTGCATCGAGTGATCCCTGTAATCAAATTATTTCATTAGCTATTATATCAACCAAAAAAAAAAAATAATAATAATCTAAAACACTTATCCCACGAGAGGTTAAATTAAAACGAAGATTAGTGAGCACTTGAGAGCACAATAACAGTTCCAAACTAACTAATGGTGTGTCTGAATATACTAAATGATTCACATATAAGCCAAGTACCATCGATTATGTATTTGCTAAGTTGTAAGAAATAACAAATCGGTTACCTCTTTGCCGAGTTGAACCATGTTATCAGCAAGACGACGAACCTCTTTTGCCTGAAAAAAAAATCATTATTGTGAATATTATTACAACTACCAAATGTAAGTAAATGAGAAACATTTTTATAGGACAAAACACATTGCAAGTTTGAACAAGTAACACCACTAGTGCAGATCTAAACGCCTAAGCTAAACCAACGGATCAATAAATTTGATTGATACCTTGGTGACAGTGGTCTCAATTCGCTCGTGTTTCACCAGTTGAGAAACCAGCGTCCTATACGAAACCAATCGAAAGAAAGTTTTTTAAGAAATGTACTAATAAACAAAGAGGATCGGTTTGTTGAGAAGTTTGTACTATGAAGAGAATAAAGAAGAAGAATGAACCTGAGCATGGACATACGGTGACCGGTGTGCCGGCCGAGCTTCCTGAGCTTCGTCATTTCTTCGACGGCGAAGCGATCGGAAAAAATGAGACTGAAGAAGAAGAAGAAGAACCCTACGAAGGTGAACGAACGATAAAACCCAGCTCGTGTATTGTTGTTGACCTTTAACTTAGTAATGGGCCGGTCTTTCTCATTTGTAGCCCAATCTAAATAATAAGCAGACTTTCTGACCCACTTTATAAAACAAGTTGGTGGAATACATATGAAGTTACTAAACTTTTATGTGGCAAACAAAAAAAATCTATTGAGATTGTAAGAAGATATGAGTTGATCCATGTACATAATGAATGTTTTGAATACTAGCAGCTTAGAGTGGTTGCATCAGGTGGAAGTGATTCGAGGCATTTGTGCCCAAACATATTGGTATAGCAAACCATTAGAGGTGAAAAAAGATCCAATGTCCGTTTTAGTTTCTTGATAACACAAACATATGACGTCTGGAATTATTTGTTGTCCTCTAGATTAGATTTTTGACATGTTAAGTTTTGCTAGACGATCATAGCACGTCCCGTGTGCGATCAGTTTTCTACTACAATGGTCTCAAATGCTAAACCAAGATATTTCAACAAAGCGTGTTCAAGAAAAGAAAAAAATATATTTCAACCCAGCACATTTTTTTTGTTATGTTATGACATAAACTAGAGTACTATTACGTGGCATAGAAAACAAAGGAAATTTACTTGTTTAATTAATGTACATGTAAATGAATGTACATGTAGATAAAAAATTAAATGTAAAAAAAAAAAAACTGTATAAGTTGCGATTGGTTTTATGGAAAAGACTAACATTAATTCATCTGAAAATCAAAAGGTAGCTAACGAACAAGTTAGTTCATCAAGTTGTCCGTGTATTCCCCCCTTCCACACACACGAATACGCATGATTCAGTTTATTATTTAACTTTGTCACTTCAATATATCTGTCATCAACTTATGATCCAAACTGTTTCGCTCAAATTCAAAGGAAGCAATCTCAACTACATATTTGATGTATCTTGTACTGTGTCACAATGTTAGGTAGACCCAATTTTTATGAGTCGTGACTCGTGATTCGACTCATGAGTCAGGCCTCTCACACCTTTACCCCGACCGTTCCGTACAATATACGCGTAGTAGTTAAGTACGTATTACGTAACGATGATTTCTTCGCAGATCTTCTCACACACACTAGCACGATCGCACGTGTGTATAAAATAAATTGTATATTATTCATATGGACTCAAGTAGTTGTACGTAGCACAAGCAGAACAAAAATAGGTTTGCTGTTGCCAAAAAAAAATAGTTTTGCTAATCGGTCCATATGCATAATATGTGACAAGGCACACCCCACATACCAGTAGTATTTAGCTGATACTGTAGATGTGACGCTACATTATATGAAATAATGGTCCATTACTATACTTCACTACAAACCTGTACAACCAATCTAGGGATTCGCTAGAAATGTCAGTCAGTTTTCGTGTTGCCTTGAAATAATTATTCTCGATATATTGTTTTTAATAAAAACGAAAGAGTAAAGGAGAAGGACGGCTGCTAAATTCGTGATAAACGTAGTCAGTGTTGAAATATTAAAGAGATGTATGGGACTTCCAACAACTACAGATTTCAACTGTTGTTACTGACATTACTACGATTCTTCTGTTTTAGTTTACTTTTTTTTGAGAATTAAAAAAAGAAGAGAACAAAATAAGTTTACTTTTTGTTCTTTTACCTTCTCATAGTATGATCTTTTTACTTCTCACTCGTTCAATTCAACCATGTTTCATAACAAATCACACTGAAATAAGCTGCTGGAATAAAGGGTTCTAAGCAATAAGTTTAGTTCTACTTGTACATAGTTCCTAACCGGTGGCGGAACTAGTATATTAGGAAGTGGGTCATATATGACCCATGTGTAATTATGAAAAAATAAAATTTAATTCTAAGACTTTTAAAACAATTACGATGAAATACTAAAAGATCAGGTTAGTGACCCCTGTAATATATTGATGTTATGAAACTGACCCTGGTAAAACGTTTTTCTGCCTCCGCCACTGTTCCTAACACATTAATCATAGTTACTGTACCACAATACTTCTAATTTATATATTAATGTCTTCTTCCAAGGGCGAATGAAAAATAACTAAACTGTGCAAGTGCAAGGTAATCGTTGCATTGCATTAAAATCACTAACTCTGTCGACATTATTTAAATAAAAGACTGAAATAGCATGAACGGTGATTGATATATTCACTGTTTACGTACGTGTGTCTATACAAAATATAGTAAAAGTAAAGGATATGCATTTCAAGTAGCTTAAATTGAGGAAGATTTTGCAATAAAGTTTGAATCGTTGCTATGCTGTGACATGACTATAATCGGTCACAATATTTAGAACGGGGCCTATCATTTTCTTTTAAAAACTAATACGTTTGATAGAAAAGATTATATAAAGCTTCGAGTCTTGACATAACATACAAAAGGCTTTACCTTACATTATCACATATTATTATTTTCTCTTTTCCCACTCTTTCCGTTCTTTCTTTTTCATTGAACATATATCGGTGATGAAACCTTACATTTAACACAGACATCTGTTACAACAAATGAATCTAGTTGTCTCTCTTGTAATTTTTGTTTGACAATTATGATAACGTAGTTACAAAAGAACTAGAGAACTGGTTTGAAGAAAACAAACTTATTGACATAATAACGAAAGAAGTGATCAAGTACAACCAATATATTCTAGAATTACACAAACTCAAATGTTACTGCATTAGCATGCGATTTAAAAAAAAAAAAAAATGTGAGCCAAAGAGTCGTTGAGCTAAATGTTGGAAGTTTACTCTCTCTTTTTTGAAATTTAGTAATTAATAAATAATCTAGCTAAACAAGAGTTACGATACAATCCTCTCCCACGCACTACATAGCTTTTACTTTTATAATGTTACGTTTATTGAAATATAATAATTCATGCAGGATAAAAAAAACATTTCCTAAGCAATTCATAGGAGAGCAATAAAAAAAGAACCTAACACGAAACAGAACTTCTGCGTGTAGACCAAATGTACCTGACAACAAGTCTACAACTACTTGCTTGGTTCGTGATTAGAAAATATCTGCAAGTAATTAAATACATTACAGAAGAAACTCTTTGTCAGATTCTCTCTCTCAATCTCTATCTCTGCCCATATTTCTTGCTTTCAACAAATTCATTCACCCGTTTCCTTTTGTCCCATCAACAATAAACAAAATACAAAGTCCTTTCACAATATTAAAACCATTTCTCTAAAAAACCTTCTACAAGAAACCTCTCTTCGACAATGTCCCCTCGAAACTACAGATCAAGAATTTACTTCTTATTATATGCAAAAACTATTTTTCTTTTTCTTCTTCTTGGACTATGCAATGGAGCAAGAACGAGTAAGAGCAACGTCTTCAACTCGAAACCACACAAAGAAGTTCACGGCGTCGTTTCATCTTCATCTCAACAGTTCCTTGGATCCTTACCACGCCGCTTCCCAGTTCCAGCTTCTGGTCCCTCTAGAAAACACAATGATATCGGTTTACTTAGCTGTGGTCGATCTTCTCCGTGAAAAGCTTTAAAGGTCATCATGACTTCCTTTTTTCCTTTCTATTAATATTTTCTCTCTTTTTATATAGCATTCTTGTGTAAACGATTTCTATTTTTTTTTTGGTTTGCGATGCCAAGAAAATGGAGTTTTGGTTTGGTTCTTGTCAACGAGGCAAAACCTATATATTCTGTATATTGGAAGTTTTTTTTTTTTTTTTGCTAAAATTTGGCTGTATATTGGAAGTTGTAGTTTTGTCTTGGATGACTCGAATTTGTAATGCGTAATGTACTTATAGTAGCGGGTGGTCTTGTTGATATACATTCACTTCTTGCTATACTTACCAAGTTACCAGTTACCAAGCACCGGTCCTGATTTTTGGATGACCGGAAGCAAATTAAAAAAAAAGGCTGCTATAAGGGGTTGAACTCGAGTCCTAGATGTTACTAACATTGGTATATAACCACTACACTAAAGACAACTCAACAAATATGGGGCCGAAATTTAGTAAATAATATGGAAGGCTGGAAGCCAATGCTTCCATAGCTTCCCCTCAGGGCCGCTACTGTTACCAACCCAAGTCAAAACACAGTTTTTTTTTTACTGGAAAGGTTAAAAAACATAGTTTAAAACACATCAATGAAATTATTAGTTCGAAGTGACTTTGACAAGGACTAATTATGTGTGTTTGTGAAAGAATTGGCCAAACCTTTCACTTTTAACGAGAACTGAAATATGTAATATATATATATATGTAACTTTGCTATAAAGTTTGATGTAGATTGGTCTTGAGATAGATCCGTTTTTGGTAACATTTTATAATTTTCACTAATATTTTGTATACAACTGCGTTTCAGACCAGCTGCGTTCTATACAAAATGTTTCAGACCAACTGCGTTCTATACACAATTTACAGTATAATCATCAGTAAGAAAAATGCTCACGAGCTTACGACCACGTACAGAAAATCAAACGAGAATGACATTATTTAGTGAAAGAAAAAAAACAAATCCAACATTTTCAATTTTTCTCGCAAGAGCATGAATAAGAAACAACTTAACCCGAGACACTAAACGTTAAGAACTTTAACAGAATATCATGATTCAACCGGAGACTCAACTTCGTTTTCCTCAGCTGTAAAAAACGGGATGGGTTTATTCGGAGCGGGAAGACGCCCGATGCTATCGACCCTATCTTGTTATTTAGGAGGCGGTCTCGCTGCTTTTGGCAATAGTCTTCCTTTCTTCGCAAACCATTCCGGTTTAAGCAATGCCCTCAAACCCAATTTGTTGTAATACGCTCTCCTCACTGATCCTCCTGCTGCTTCCACCACTTCTTTGGCCCTAACTGTCACTCTCGAAACCTGTAATAAAACACACCACTTTCCAATTAAACTAGACTAGTCCAAAGACTGAAGGCAATGACTAATGTAATTCAAATGGTAACCTCGAAATGAAGTGGCCATTTAATCTCATCAGCACCACGACCCATTAGTCTCACTCCGTCTTCTATTTGCTTCCATATGGCTCCCACATCCTGTAGATCAGAGTTAATGGTTTAGTACGAAGCAAACCGAACCAAAAACCTGAAACTTCAACCTTACACAAATTATTTGTAATTTATTCTATAGTCCTTATATTTATCATAATTAATGTAGATCCATTAAACTTTTATAAATAACTAGAACATACATAAAACATATTACAAACAATATATGATCAATTAATGCATTTGTTAAGTTTCTTTTATAATATTGTTGTTGTATGAATCTAATTTTTTAATTATTTTTAAGTCTTATTTTAAGATTTTTATTTAGTTTTATGTGTAAAACTTAAAATTTATGAAAACAAATATGAAATATTATGAGATATAATGTTTTACAAAAATTAAAATGATAAACAACAGATTATCTAAGAATCATAAAATGTAATATGTAATTGTAAGAACCAAAATGCAAATAAAAATGTGAAACTTCATATTTGAAATTTTGAGTAGTGATATTCTATATTTGAAGTTTCACTACCAAAAACTTAAAATTTGAAGTTTTGAAGTTTTTTTTGGAGAACCAAAAGCTTCATATTTGAAGTTATAGAATGTCTTTTAAACATGCTCTTAGTAAAATTTCAGTTGAGCGCATCTGAATCATTTTCGTATTTTAGAGGATAATGTCATCATTAGACTTCTTCGATTATTATTATTTAAAAGTTTTACATATATGGTCCAGCCCAAATTGTCTAGGAAACATAAATTAAACCGATTCAATAATTTTTTGTCCGGTTAAGTGAAATCTTTTCTTATTTATTTTCACTATTTCAAAAACTTCCATGTAAAAAAAATTGCGTGTGATTGAAAGCATATTAGATCGAAAACACTTTAGATTAGTTATAGAGAAGAAAAATGGAAATTAAAACAAAATATATAAAATATTGTTATTTATATATTTATTTACTTAAGTTCAATTTCAAATAAGATAATAAAAGTTTTACCCTCAAACAATAAAAATACAAAAAATTGGAATAAAGTGAAGTAGCTATTTTTTTCTCTCTCTTCACTGGTAAAAAAATATAGTAAAATGAGAGTAAAGCATTTTTACTTTGTTAATTTAGTTCCAATTCAACCAAACAATCACACTTATTGTTTAAATGAAATGAAAAACATGAATGGTAATGTAAACCCTCTGAAAAAAGTTGTGAAAGAAGATCTATATATATATATATATATATATATCAAATATGCATGAATATTTTCTTTCTAACTAATGATTATCTTTTATAGTTTTCAGATTTTCCTTAATAAATTTGAACAATGTATTGAACCAAAAGAAACAATTACAACCAATGAATTGATGGGGCTTATAGTAAACCACCAAAACATATTAATGTTTACAACAATATTTTATCAGAAAAGTGGTAAAGTCCACACTAATCCGGATAAGTTTTTACTACGCCGTAACAGACTTGATCTGAATATCAAGTCGAGAGACTTGTTATATGTTTTTCGACGAGACAATATCTTTAAATCTGAATGTACCATCAAACAAATTGAATAAAACTAAAGAAATTTTTTAAAACGATGAATAAATGAGAGTTGTGAAACTTTTGGGCAAACACATGTGGTTTTAATTTCATTTTATACTACTTTAGTCCTTTATGCTTTTAAGGATACTTTTGGGCAAACGAAATCTCTCTTCGTTTGCAGATTTTCGATTGGGGTTTTAGGGTTTAGTGAGATTTCAATTGAGCGCATCTGAATCATTTCCGTATGTTTAGAGGACACTGTTATCATTAGGCTTCTTTGATTATTATTATTTAAAAGGTTTACATATATGACCCAGTTCAAATTGCCTAGGAGGCATAAAGTAAACCGATTCAATAGATTTTTTTCTGGTTAAGTGAAATCTTTTCTTATTTATTTCCACTATTTCGAAAACTTCCATGTAAAAAATGGGTGTGATTGAAAGCATTTTAGATTGAAAACATTTTAGATTAGTAAGAGGTGAAAAACAAATACAGTAAAAGAGAGGGAAGGAAAAAAATGGAAATTAAGATAACATATATAAAATACTTTTTATTTATATATTTATCTACTTAAGTTCAATTTCAAATAAGAGGATAACAGTTTTACTCTCAAACAATAAAAATACAAAAAATTGGAGTAAAGTGAAGTACTAGATTATTTAAGTGATACTAAAAATGTGAAGAGCATATTGCTAAGGAAACTGAGCTCAATCTCCCGATCATTGTCATGACTTTTCGAGTAGAGGTTGGAGAATTCGTTAGTTGCCAGACTGTGGTGTGTTGTGTTATCACCATTGAGAGAAATGATGAGTTGTTTTCGAGATTATTCGTGGAATCTCAAGAGCCTAATCATTTTATCTTTAATATTGGGTGTTTGACTCTATAATGTTAAGTAAAAATATGTGTGTTTGTTTTTTCTTTTGTTGAATTTGAGATTGCATATTATTAAATTTGAAATTGCTTTTTAATTCATATTATAAAGGTTAAAAATGTAAACATAAAAAGATGTTAAAACTTCTTTTTTTTGCATTTGTAAATTGAGTTTAAATTTTAAAGATTGACTAAATTTTGATCTGAGATTTTAAAACCTAATGTTTTTTATAATTATTTTGTGAAAATATTATTGCGTGAAGATAGTTTTTATATTAAATGTTTAGAGTTTAATGTTTAGGAATTTGCTGCCATCATTAGACTTCTTTGTTCAACATCATTTAAAAGGTCTGTTTAAGGGCCCAATCGTCTCAGGCCGATGCTACATGTGAATACAAATTATAATATGAGAAGGGTTTTAAGGTTTCAGGGTCGCGTCTGAGTCCTCTCTGTTTCTCAAGTTGTGAGAAAAGAGGTGTGAGAATGGATTATTACAAACCTTCAGAAGATTTCGAAGTCAATAAATTACAATCTCTAGTTGACTTGGATGTCACGGCTTCGAAGGAGCTTTGGCTAATCCAGTGCCCTTTAAGTCATGTAACGTTAATGAATATATGCTCATTAAAAGTCTATACGCTATAGTACAAGCAATTGATATGTTTTTTCTTTTTTCAGTTTCCAGAGATTGAAGGGAAGGAGCTTAAGGTTAGGTTAGATGAAGATGGTGTCTTGGGAGGTTTCGAGGATTTATCTGGTTAGGATTTACTGTTTTCTTTCATCATCGGTTTGGTTATTGCCTATTGTGTGTAACCATCCTATGGATTTGACACAGGTAAAGAGGTTGAGCTTGTTAGCTTTGCTTCTCAAGATGCTGATGCGACTGTGATAGTACCTTCTCAACAAGAATCCAAAATAGGTACATTCCTCATTGCTTCAAAAGAGTTGTGTCTGGTCTAGTTCTTAATCTTGTTCACTTAAGTTGTGTCTGGTCTAGGCCATAATCATGTTGAGTTACTACAGCCTTGCTCATTTCTTCAATGATTCTTATGTGTGTTTTTGTGGTAGTTGGGAAGATTTCGCGGCGAGTTTTGTTAGTTCGTTTCCCTGAAACGGTAGAGCTGCTTGAGACAATGAAGGTCAATACTCAGCAGAAGCTTGTACGAGGAGCTCAAAGTAGCCGGCGTAAAAGCGGGCTGTCTGCCCTTCGACATTCAGCTTCCACACCCAGCAGCAGAGAGAAGAGAAAGCATTCAGAGCCCTCCTCGAGGAAACAAAGAGGCTTAGACTCTTCAGATCGATCAGGTAAGTCCAAGAAAAGTGAAGACTGAGAAGTAGAGAAGATATTTCGTGTTGTTTGGTGGTTAAAGATGTTGGATTTCAGATTATGTAACCGATAAGCAAACTAAGTATTATAACTTATTCCGCAAGTAGATGCTTTTTATATCAAGTACAAAGCTTCTTTAGCTTTTTATCATAGTGAGATGCAGTAAGTATGAAAACAAAAGGTAAGTTTTGTGGTTCTCTTGTGTTCAAGCATCTGTGGTTGGAATTGTTGTGGTTGCAGAAGAGTCTTGTGGTGGAGTTGGATTCCATTGCTGTGGAGTCTGAGCTTTCTTTATAGAGAGAGCATGGATCTCTTTCATCTCTTCCTCAAGAGCAGCATTCACCATGCGGTGCCTCTCTAGCAATCTCTTCCCTTCAAACTGTTCCGACACTATCTCAACAGCAAAACTCGCGCCGCAGCTAGTGAAAAAAAAGGATAAGCTATAAGATTGAGAAAAAAAAGATGACAAATCGTTGAACTTGATGGTTTAGTTTATGAACGTTACCCTCCAGATGTGTCAATGACTTCCTGTTTAAGACAAAAGAAAAACCAAGCCAGTGAGTGATATAGAGAAACTTAGTATGATCACATGTTTCACAAAAAGCAAAAAAGCTTTGTGGTTTTCTAATTCATACAAACCACAGGGGGTGACTATGATCCCAATCTTATAATAAAAGAATCACCAAAGATTCTCTTCGAGTTACATGAGTATGATCCATTATTATTAAGTTTTTGTTTTCATCAAGAAACCACCAGATCAAGTGTATAAAAAAAATTCAAAGGATGCATGTGTGATGGATCAAAGTTAATATTTTTTTCTGTTACTTGTAGACGATATAACACTAACCCCTAAACAACAGACAAGTAGCAGGTATTGATTGACTTACTAGATGAACAGGATTGAGTTTTGAAGTCAATGAAGCTTCGACTTGCTCCTTGGTCACACCCATCTTCTCTCTGCGTAAATGTTATGCAGAGTTTGCAAAAGCATATGCCCTTGGTGTGAGAGTCCTTTATGGTTCGAATATATTCGATACTATCCATAAACACATCACAAACCAAATTAAGTTTTTTTTTTACAATGGGCCGAGGTCCATTTTTCCGATTATATTAACGTACGTTTTATATGTCCATGCAGTATGCAGAAGGACAATTAAGATAGTGCAAAAGATAAAATGATACTATGAATCAACCAATATGGAAATTAATATCACACTCATTATTTATTTCACTTGTTACGTAATATCCTATCCCCTGCTTGATTCAGTATCAAAAACATTGAATATGCTTCCATAGTAAATATATTTGAATATTTTATTTTTAATTATCTTAGGAAACTCATATTGAATCAAATCTTTGTCTGTCTATGGCCGCAGAGAATTTATCGGAAATAAATCTTCTCTGACCATCCTTCCTCTCTCTCTCTCCAATCTCTCGGAAGATAAAAAGAAAATCGAAGAGAGAGATTCATTTGTATCATTACCTAACCCAAGAAAAGAAAAAGACTCTCTAGGCGTTTGGCGAGATGGGAAACTGTGCCACCAAGCCAAAGGTTCTCAAAGATTCCGAGGAGGATCTTGTTCCGCTTGAGAGAGATATGGCGGCTCCGACTGATCATAACAAGGGTTCGGCGGAAAAGAGCCAGAAGAATGCTCCTAACGCGGCGGATGATGCTGCTGCTGCTGCCTCACGACAGAGCGATAAAGGAAAAGAGATTCTGGTTGAAGAGGATGTGAAGGAGGAACACAGCAAACGCCCATCTCTCAGTCCCTTGTTTCATGAGGTAACGTTTTGCACATTTATCTACGTATCATTTAAATGTTTGTAAGTACGTAAGTGGTTATACAATCATAACATGCCTGTTTTGAATTCTCACAAAGAACATGGCTGTTTTAAATATAAATATTTTTTTCAAGAGACGTTATTGATTCTTGGAAATACTTCTTTTTTATTTCCGAACATACAACCATGTCCATGTTAAAGAAGAATCGTTAGATATATATTCTTATCGAATAAAAATAAATGCTATCTTCTTACGAAGGACATATCAAAAGATAAAGGCTTTTCTTGCGTTCTAAGTTTCAAAGACTCGTTTTTTAAAAAGAATTTAAAGCTATATATGTAATATATACTCCTATGTAAGGGAAATGATTGTTTAAAAAACAAGGTAAGGGAAATGATAATGTGTATGAGTATTTTTCTTATACAGGACAAGGTAATAGGAAAAGAACTAACCGATGTTACTCCGACAAAACCGGAGACGAATGACAAAACTGGTGCTTCTTCGAAGGTTTCAAAGCGTGATGATGCTTCTCCTTTGATAACTACTAATGTAAAAGCTCCAGAAACCTGTGACGTTCAGACTCGTGATGACCTTGAAGTCAAGATTCCAAAAGATTCCGAGGTTAAGACTCCTGAAACGCCTAAAGCTGAAGAACAGCAGGTTCATTTCTCAGAGAATTGGGAGGTTAAGTTTCCAGAGGAGTTGGACACTAACAAAACATCTGAAGTTGTTAAGGTTAAAGAAGAGTCGAAACCTCCACAAGTTTCTAAGGTTTCTGCTCCTGAATTATCTGACGTGAAGGTCACGAAAGAGTCAGATGTTCCTAAGGTGTTGGAAGATAAGAATGTTCAAGAGGCTTCTGAGGTCCCTGCTCGTCCTGAATTGTCTGAGGTGAAGGTTACAAAAGAGTCAGATGTTCCTAGGGTTTTTGAGGATAAGAAAGTTCCAGAAGATTCTGAGGTTCATGCTCCTCTTGAATTGCCTGACACTAAGGTCTCAAAAGAGTCAAATGTTCCTGAGATCTTGGAAGATAAGAATGTTCTCAAGACTGATGAAGTTAAAGCTGCAGAGTCAGAACTTCTTAAGGTTTCAGAGGTTAAATCTTCTGAGGATTTAGAGGTTAAAGTTCCAAAAGTTTTTGAAGTCAAAACTCCTGGAACATCGAATGTTAAGGCTGAACCAGAGGTTAAGAGTAGTCAAGAAGTATCTAAAGCTAATATTGTAGACGAAACAGAGGTTCTAGATGCCCAAGAGAAGATTGATAAAGCTGAAGCTCAGATTCTTCAGGACATTAAAGTGACAGAAGATAAAGAGATTGCCATGTCTAAAAAAGAAGAAGGGAAAGGCTTGTCTATTGGGAAGAAAGTCAAGGCGTCTACACTATCTGGTTTAGATAGCAAATGAGCTACAGAGGCAGAGAAATTACCAATCAGGAATAGCTATGTTATACATATTTTAAACCAAGTCATGGTTTGGAAAAAGCAACGGCTTTACAACAGAATTTTTTTTTTCTCTTAAGCATATTCTTTTAGGCAATTTCAATTTGTATGTTTTAAATCACTTATTTTCATTCTGCTATTTTATTCATGAATTTGTTTTGGTCTCTTCCTCACTCAATTGTATTTGATGATGATGCTTTGTCCTTGAGCTTTACCATTTCATGCAAGATCATGCTGATTTCTTCTTGTTGGCTCGTGCCACTTCTCAACGAATCTTCTACTTCCCTCCAAAATTCTCTTTGTCTCTTGATTTATTTTTCTGTTCTAGACAATAATTTAACACAATCGTACTCTAGTTATTAGTTTTATTTTCTTATAAATGGAGGAGAATATAAATCTGTGATTTATTCAACACATAAACACTATCTAACTCAATAGAAAAAGTTTGAGAACATGTTCGATTTTCGGATACTGACCAAATTTTGTTGAGATATTAGCGATACAAAAGAGTAACAATATGTTTGCGAAAGTAAAAATTAAAAATGCAATTATGCAAGTAACATTGAAATACTTGGAAGATGTAAGAAGTAACGAAAATTAAAGCAACTGAAACTACAACTTTTAAAACCACTAGTTCGTATTGCTTTTGGTGTTTTTAATAATTTGATGGTGGAACCCTTTATCTGCAGTTTTCGTAAAGATTGGATGTATATCCGGTCGAGCAATCCATTAGACATTCCATATTACTGTATTATAATCGGTGCTATATATTACTCAAAAGACAAATTTACAAATTGTCAGAAACTTTTCATTTCATACAAAATAACTTTATGACCAGTATTTTACATATTTTACTTTTTTTTCTGCTTACAATCCTATAGAAAGTTAAAAACCACCCTAAGAAAATCTGATAGGGGTAAAGTAGCTACGTGGGACAAAAGATTTAAAGCAAACTTATATGTACTCTATTATGTGAATGATGACTGACACATATAATAAGCCTCTTGTATAATACAAATTAATACGTTCATTCAACTAATGACAACCTTCACTTCATTGCAAGCGACATTGGTTTCTTTATGTGTATTAGTCTTCTCATCACCACGGTTCTTCTGCTCTCTACTTTTCCCCCACAACACACAGTAGAGCCCTATAATCAATAATAATCCACCAAGAATACTACAAAAACACATACATTTATATTAATGTATTGGATAAATATTATATACTTGAAGAAAATATTTAAGGAAGATTTGTAGAACCTTCCAAGCCTTATGATCTCGCAAAGTAGAATCGATGAAGAAAGGAGAGTGAAGACGAGAGACATAGGAGTGAACATCGATAAGAAAACAGGCCCTCTCTTCTCTATAACCCATGATTGTAAATAATATGCTACCCCTGTTACAATGAATCCCTGCATATACGCCAGTAAAAATTATTATTAGCAAAAAAATGTTTGATTTCTAGGAGCATAATATTATTGTGAAATGGAATGGAGTCAACTAATTACGCAGTAAATGACGGCAACGAGTCGTAGGTTCCAGCCAAGCTTCCATGCTGAGATATCTCTCTCGAATGCAATAGCAATAACGAAGGATTGGATTGAACTCAATAGACAATGAAGAGTTGTGAAGTACAGCTTCGAAGGGTAAAACTTTATCACCCGACCCTATTCAAATTTTAAAATATCAGAAAAAGTGTACCAATTATTCAATCAGCACAGTAGATATATAGTTAAATCCAACCAACTTTAAAACATTCACAAAAGAGTGCTACTTTTTTTTTTCTTTTGATAATTGGTTTACTTAAGAGTGCTACTTACTAATGTTTATATTATTAAATTTAGTACTAATTAATTAATAACATGATAACGTATTTGGTACCTGCAAAACGAGCCAGAGACCCCATAAAATGTTGGAGGTGACCATGAGAACACATCCTTTAAGCCAAGAGGTGGAACGGCCGGAGACATGGCCTGGAATATTCCGGTGATGATAGAGGTGAGAGCATACAGGTAATTTCAGTACTGGACCTTTGTAAAGGGCTAAGGTAACTACCCCTCCCATGCATACAGTTATCCCCACAAGCTTCGCTGTTCCTTGTATGCTCTTAACCTTAAGCGTCTCCATTCTTCAATTATAGACACAGTAAATAAATATATCAATAAACACTAAGCATGAATCACTATAAGAAAAAATATATTTAGCCACAAATTAGTTACAGAAACTTTGTGGCTATAGTTTTTAAATCACAAATAGCCACAAAACAGCAACGATTTGAAAAGAAAAAAAAAATTGTAGTAATTTCGTAAATTCCCGAGGTTAAATAGCTACAAACACATTTAGTTAACAGAAAAAATATGCAAGAAAAATGAATTGCGGTTAGTAACTACCCAAGAAAGAGAGCCAAGAAGAATGTGATGGCCGGAAGCGAAGCTGTTGTGGCAGAGGCCAAAGTTGCTGACGTGTATGATAATGCGATTCCGTTTAAGTCCAAACTCAATGTCACACTGAAATCCCAATTTAGATAAAGTTTTAACTGATAATTAGAAGATAATGGTTAACAAACGCAAGTTGTACAAAAAGGTTATTCGCATTTTATAGTACCAGTAATTTATAAGAATATATTGATAAATAATATTTTGTATAGAGTTAAATTGCATTATAACAAAAGAAAAAAAAAATCTTTATCGACAATCAGATTTGGAATATGACATATTTTCTTACTTTCAATACAAATAATCATTTTAACTTATAAACGCAAACAAACAAACAAATCAAAGAAAATAAGTCTTAAAAACGTACTTACCCAAATAAGGAGAGCATGAAGATCTTGATGAAGGTCACAAATGAAAGAGGTGGAGCACTTTTCCTAAAGAAAAAAAGAAGAGCATACTTTATATATATGTTTTTAAGGATATTGTACAAACTCATCATGTCTAAAAACATATATTTACTGAGAAATATATCAGATATGAAATACCGTTCGAAGAAGAAAGCAAGAGGAGCCAAGAAGATGGTAGCAAAAGCTTGGCGGTAGAAAACGAAGACGAAAGTGTTCATTCCATCATTGAAGACAGCTTTAGAGATCAAAAACATGATTGCATAAATGAGTTGTATCATAGTGACCACCATGTACGGTTTCTTCGTCTCCATGTCCATCGATTGATAGATTGATGATTTTGGTTTTGTTTTGAGTTCTTGGAGATGTTTATATGTATACGTATGGGTTACTCTTTGAGTCTTTATAATGTTTTCTTGTCTGAGTTAGAACAAGAAGCTAAGTGGGTATTTATATAAGTACATGCACAAGCACGCACAAACTTGATGTTTTATGACGGTAGTATTCGAAAATAATGAAATAGATATTTCAAAGTACGTAGGTAGCTAAGAGTAGAGGAAGAGAAAGTTACTTTTGTATCACAATCTCATGATACCAACCAAAATTATTATTGATGTTGACTAAAGAAATTTCTGAAAGATGATCTCGTTCCGTCCACCTAGTAGATTTACTTTACTGCATAGTGTGAATTTATAACACTGGGAAAACATAGTTTCGTAGAAACAAAATCTGGTTAATGGATGAAAGTATAAAAGGATTTAAATGATTTTTATCAAGACAGATGTAAACACAATGTTTTAATTGGATAATTATGTTCGTGGTTCGGTAGGATTTTACTAATTACGCAGTTTAGTGAAATAACAAAATTATGTTCAATCGTTTATAAGAAATACTTAATGATACCGTTATATTCCCATCTAATGATACACTATATATAGTCCAACATTATCCATACACAGGTGAACCATGTTACTCTGTATCTAGCTAGATTTATAACTTTATTGGTTGATGCATAAACTAATACGCACTTGGCTAGTTTAGATATAATTTATCACTTAAAGTTTTATGGATTACTATTGCTTTGCTGTGTTTACTAGTGATTTTATAGACTCAATCATGATCCATAACAAAGACGCCTGAAAATAATTTGTCCCTTCGGGTTGGATATATCCAATAAAAGACGCCAAGAAATAAGTTAATAGTATTATATAATGCTATTATAATGCATAAAGATGATGAATCAATTTAAAAGAAACAATAAAAGTCAAAAAAATAAAGGGCCAATGAGATTAAAGTGTTTGATGACCAATAACCATTAGCATGTGGTTTAAACGTATACGAGACAAAGTAGATGGTGATTGTTAACCGCGGACGTCTATGTCATCACGAGACGAGTTTTGGCCATGCAAAATAATATAATCCATATAGCTAGTATGGCCATTATTATAAATTTAGCTTTTAGATATTTTTTCAAATCACATTTTATAAATTTGGCACACATGTATAACATGTGTTCGGATTGTCGAAACCAACATAATAAACCTGAAACTGTTTTGTCTATTTAGAATTTCTGTGCAAACAGAAATACATGGACTGTTTTTTTTAAAAAAATACTTGTGTCTAATCAATCAATGGTTGATTGGTTTTATTTGTATGATACAAAGCTTATATTTAGAACAACCTACGAAACTGAACCTCGCACCGCCCTTTCCTTGGAGCGTCACCGTCGAGAATCAAGATAAACATGTCATACTGAGTACTGTATACTGATAGCTATTAGCGCTATGATTTGATGAAAACTATGCACATTATGAGAAGGATGCATTCAAGGAATATACGCATCTCCAATCATTTTCTCCCTCAAATTATAAATTGAACCTACCGTCTAAAAAAGAAAAAAAGGACAACTAAAGAAGAGAAAGCAAAACATATCATGGTCTGGTCAAGAAAAGAGCTATCGTTGTCGTCAATGAAAGAAAGAAAATTAGCTTCACAAATTTTAAACGTTGCAATAAATGTATACGGCACCGGCTTCGAAGTTACAACAAGAAAGTACTGACTTTATTAGTCCCAAAAAAACAAAGTCCTGATCGCTAGTATCACGTGTCTGTAAGAGACCGATTCGTTCGACACAAACCTGTTTTATAGATAAATGAATCCGAGGCTTAATACCCAAAGGCTCATATTGAATAGTTTGTCATGCGATTTGCACGTGAGCAAAATGATTTTCTTTTAACACTGGTTTATTACTAATTTACTACTACACATTATACAAATATACTATAGATGATTCTGAAACCACAATTTTACCCAACTTATCAAGATTCACGTCTGATTGCACTTATTCTAATCCATTTTATGAATAATTATTTATGACTGTTTTACAATGTTGAAAATTTTTGTAAGTTTTTTCATTCGTTATGATCTACATAATTGTTAATTAATAATCATTATATGTATAAGCGTAGATGATACAAAAAAAAGTATAAGCGTAGATGAACCCTCGGCTTGATAAGGGGTTTAGTCTGGCTTTATCTCAATTTCTATCTTCTTCCTTTTCCCCAACTCCCTAAGAAGCTGAAACCCTCTTTGTTCAGCTCTTTTCCCCCACTACAATGACACATTAACCGTCTTCTTTTTTTTTTAACCAAACTTCATTCATCTTTCAAGTCTTGATTAACCGTCTTCTTAACTCATTTCTTGAAAAAAGCATGGAATTTGGTGATAAGTTCTATGTAAAAACCAGTGGAAATGACCAAAGTGTGGTTTGTAATGGTGGAAGTGAAACGTTGTCGCTCTAAACGCAAATCGTCAACTGTATTTTTTAGTCGTTGCATTGAGAAATCAAACTTGTGTTTTTCACACGTTACTTTTCAATCAATCCTTCGTGTTGACTGTTGAGTTAGAATAAACTTTTTCATTCGTTTATTTAGTCAAACTCAAGCTAGAAAATGTTATGGATGTTTAGCATATAGAAAAATACAAAATAGTTCCATTTTTTCATACTTTGTTTTATTTTTGATTTGAGCATCTAATGTGAAGAACACCGAAAAAGTAATCTTTATTATTTTAAGGCATAAGAAAGAACATAAACCATATAATTAATTAATTAATCAAGGCCCGGGTACGTAATTTCAACCGGAGACAAAGCCACAGTTTCCGGCGCCGGAGACGGTGACAATACCAGCTTTTCCGCCTGAAAATCACAGTACTCTCTAAGCATATCCCCTTCCATATTCGTAAGCCCTAGAGAAGTAAACATAACGGACCAACACTCTTTCCCAATCAACCCAATGGCCCCACAACAATCTTTATCAATACCACCGGTTACACCCGGTTCAGCCGTACCGTTACGGCTCATGAAGAACTTGACGATCTCATCGGTGCAAGACTTGAGCTCCAACGCTGCGTTCCAGCAATCCACAAGGTTTCCGGAGCCTGAATGTTCCGCAGGCACCGTCATGGTGTGCATGTTCCTTGCCTCAGCGAAGGTGTTGACGTGGACGGATATGAGATACGAAAGTGTTAGAAATGTGAAGAGAGAATACTTTGAAGTAGTGTTAGTGGCCATTGGTTTAGTAATGTGTGTGTTGAGATGTACAGAGTTGTGTGATCTGGCGATTATATATTGGAAAGAAAATGAGGGAGATGAGAAGTTTTCATTCGTTTAATTTTCTTTCTTATTAACTATGACAATTGATCGTGGTTGATTAATTAATTAATTAACACTAGTCTATCGTTATGCACCTCTCTATCTTTATACATTTCCGTTACGGGCAATTATGTACAAAGATTAAAGTTCGTAAATACACATTGTTATGCATCATGCAATTTTCCACGCAGTTTGGTGGCGCCTTAAAATACTCTAATTTATTAGTGATGAACCCAATGCTTTTGGGCTGTATTAAACCCATTAAGAAAAGTAAATTTTCAGTCTATGTTTAGTTATAAGCCCATTCCATGGTAGAGTAGCATTAAGCTTCATGCGATAAAAGAGATGAATGCCACGGCTGAGCTGCCGGCGGAGGAGGCAAACTTGTTCAAAGGCCACGTAAACAGTAAACTACACTTTCACATGCCACAAAAATCGAACCATCAGCCTCTGTTTGTTGCATGTTTCTCCATGTTCTCTTGTTTTTTACTTTTTACCGTCAGGGAGTTAGCGAATTACTATAACCATAAGCGGTTTGTGGAGGTGAAATGTTTTGTTCAATTTACTTGTATCCAAAGAGTGTTTGGGCTTAGATCGTTCTAAAAGCCTAATTTGAAAAAGGGAAGGCTGTTTGAAAAGAATGGATACATTCGCCGAAAGCCCATTTATGAAAAAGCAAAATGTGTGGCTGCTGGTATTCGAGCCCAGGTCTCCACGGCCACAACGTGGAATTCTCACCACTAAACTACAGCCACTTTGTTGACAACCAATCCAATCTTTAAATTAGATTCTGATAGAAGTAACTCGTAAGTGATAGCCCATTAGATTGAACTTGGAATCACGTAAAAAGATATGGTTGCTAAAAACTATTTTGCCTTTTCTTTTAATCTCCCAAATTGTAAATCAAGATTCTATTCTTCTTCCAGTTATTCCCACGTTGAAAAAGACAATGAAACATGAAATTCTGATTTCTTATTTATTAAATGTTTAAAAAACTTCTGAAAGAGAATCAATCTCATAGCTGGAAAATATGGGGTGTTAAGTGATGAAGAACATGGCGATGACATATCAAGATTCAAGACCAATCTTTTGCATGTGTTATTTCACATTGTTTATCTATATAATCTCTTACCTTTTTTATCTATATACCAATCTCTTACCTGCCGCCCGTATTTTTTTTTCAATACAAAGACGGATTCAACTTCGTTATTAATAAAAGTTAAAAAAACTTCACTACTAATAACCCTATAAATACTGTTTTTTTTAGCGTAAACATAAATAATACTTTCCTTCAACTAACGATATCTTATAAAATCATTACAGCTCATCACTAGAATATTACACCTTTTTTCCGGCAAAAAAAAATTTACACCTTCTAAGTTCAAAAAGTCAAAATATCTTACCCGAAAGCTCGAAACAATCTATCTTAGTTTAGTCGGAAAAAAAACTCGAATCCGGTCAGGCGACGTACGCTTACGTAGTTGTGCTGGTGAGCCAATAGTGTCGCGAGTGTGATTCAAGAACTGTGGTCACAGAGATATAACCGGTGACCGCAGCTGTATCAAACGCAAAGACCTTTTAGGTGACCGCTGCCCGTTAAAGTCTCAAAACACTGCCCGAAATCTGAGAGAGGAGTTCCTTAGTTCTGACCACAGACTTTTTTTTGTTAGTTGTCTAAAGCACAACAAAGCATTCCACAGCTGTCCGATATTTGTTCTTTTTCATGTTTAAAAATTAATTTTGTTTCTTTCTTTCCCGATAAATTTGGTTTAGTTGTAATAGAATGTGACTTTTAAAATTTATTACCACCACAGATAATACAAAAATGGTACTCCTTCTGTTTTATTTTATTTGTTTTTATAGACTTCGATATGCAAATTAATAAAATATTTAATTTTGAAAACAAAATTACTAATACACCTAACTAGATTTCAACCAATAAAAAAATATATTAGAATAAAAAGTCAATAAATCTTGCATTAAAATTATAAAACGACATTTATTTGAAACAAATTTGTTTCTCTAAAACGAAATACAATTTGAAACGGAGGGAGTATCAACGAATAGTGCATGTTGTGTGTATTTATACATGGCTTTAACATATTTATGAAAATTATGAGTGTGAGTTATTAAAATATTTTAGTTATGCTATTAGTTCTGTAAGTACGTCCCAAATTGTTTAGTTTTTTTTTCTTAAAGTGCTATATATGTGTTTTATTTTTTTTTGACCAAAAAAAGTATTTTTATTAACCAAAAAAATGTATTTTTATTATTATAGATTATAGCATCATGCTATATAAAAGATTTTTACCAGGCTTAAATTTCTATTTATGGAGCCTCCACCGACAGTAGAACTTCCATCCGACACATGGCACTAACTATTTTTTTTTTGTCAACATTAACTATCTATTTAAAGGTAAAAGCTAGCATTTCTATATTGTTCTATATTGTGTGTTTGTTAATGATGTTGTCTTTTCTATACAAAGAAACGTAGTTTTATGATCTGTATATTTTTAAGTTGTTTAATTCAAAATAATAAATGAACATAAAGCAGCTAGTTACATGTTACATTTAAAAGAAGAAAACATTTTTGTATGTGCCTTGGTTTTAAGGTTATTCTTCGGAGGGTTATAAAATACTAATAATCACATTCTTACTTGCTCACGTCGTCAATATGCACTTTTCAGTCGTCAGAAGTAGAAAAATAAGAGTACAATAACAAAATTTGCCAGCGTAGATAGAGGTAATTTAGCTATTATAAAAAGCTACTCATTGCGCACTATCTAGCAGTTATGATTACACCTTTATCACTAGTAAAGTAAATAAGTCAAAAGTCACACTGAGTCATGTAAACACGTGTTTGATTAATCATATGGTTTTAACTAAAATTTATGTACACGTTAAGAAATTACCATCTTTGTGCGCTTCCACCAATCTACATAATTACATTCGAGTTTCCATTTCGGGAGACAACTTTGTTTAGATAAAACAACCTGGAATATTTCTTTTGTTTGGTGAATTTTATTTTATTTTAGATACTTATTTTTAAGCAATGAAACCTTTTTTTTGAACATAACCTTTTTTTCAGAATGATATATACTTTGTCTCTAGGTTTCTTGTTTTGGAATTTGTTAGATTTAAGTTGCTTAAGAAAGAAAAAAATTGCTTAAGAAAGAAAAAAATGGTACCAAGGTCCAGCGTACAAACAAAGAATATCAACAAGGAAACAAACAACTCTATGAAGTGGTGAACTTTACTTTCTTTTTTTTTAACAGTGTGAACTTTACTTTTATTTTGCTGTTTTGCTTTGAACATACTAGCGCAGAAGTATAATCTGCGAACTCGTTATGCCAAACATTTAACTTAACAGAAAGAGTAGCCCATATTAAACATGTATAGTGGTGTGAGTGTTCTAGTTTATTCTTTGCCAATAATGATAAATAAGTTTCACTAGAAATATATGGCTAAATAATTGTCTATCAGCCGAAGACTCTTGGATAAGATTGTCATTTTAAAGTATGTTAAATTTAACAAACTATTGAATAGCTGTGAATCAAGCTGAAGTACAACCCAGAAGTTAGTCGGGTTGACTTAAATCTCTAACCCCGTTTACCAAATACTTTAACTTGGTCTTCTTTTCTAAACTTAACATTCCAGTTATTATATTCAGATTCCTAGTGAAAATCAGCAAGTAAATGTGTGCATTTACTAATTCTGACTGTGATATTTGTTCGCAGTTCTCCTAAGTAGAAAAAGTGATATACGTGCTTTGTTGTTAATTACTACTATTATTACTATTGTTATTAATATTATTACTTTTGTGGTTAGGATGTTAATTTAATTTAGTCATCAACTTTGATAACAATAATTTGTTCAGTCGTCTGTTTTGTTATACTTTACTTTTGTTATGTCTACGGGTCTACCCTCTTCATAGATAACTTGTCTCAAAGTATATTTAGTTACCAGTATTATATTATAAAACTCCGGCCCCAGTTGCCTTATTGCTAATTTGTCTTTTCACTTTTCCTCCTATGTGCTAATATTAAAATAAGAGAAAATGTTCAATTATTGACACTATCGTATCACATCACAAATATATATGCCCATGTATCACTGTCTATATGTATACATTTGCCGACAAATAGTTCGTGATATATAACATATTGAGAAGCAACGCTACCAAAATTCTAATTTTGTTCGCAGAAAATTATATTTACTGACATGTTGATAGACGGGAGAAATAAACATATAAACATTGGCAGCAAATTAGTAATATAATTTTGGAAGCTTGTAGTATATTATAATACTGCACAACAAATTATATATATATATATAGCGAACTTTAGTAGGTTACCACATCAGATGTCGTTTTCATGATTGATTGAATACTGTGTACTGTCTTCTCAAGCCCTCGCGCCACATGTTCTTATATAAACTGTCGGTGCACTTATATTAGTATTAATTATTTCTTATTATTATTATTTTTATTTTAAGGACTTGGAGAAGAAATATCATTTAATTTTGACGCTTAATTAACAAAAACATCTTGATTGGTAATCTTTTTGCAAAAATCTAATTAAGAGATATATACTAAAAGGGATATATTTCCATTTTTAATCTTATTGAATATGCAGCAAGTAAATAAATCTTTCACCCAACCTAACTTTGTAATTAAGAAGATTAAGCATTTTAATATGAATCTTGAAAATAAATTACCGAAAATATCTAAATAAACGAGGGCCGATGAAGATAAAAGAGAAAACCGATGCAGTCAACAGAAAACGGCCCGTGAAGAAAACGGTGCATCATCTAAACATGGTAATGGGGTATGTTACCAGATACACTATAATACTACAAATTAAGAGTAACTAGAACGAAAAAGACCTAGAAAATAGGATCTTGGACACGATGCTTACATATTGTTTTTATGCACAGTGAGTAAATATCCTATATCTGTTTCTGAACATTTTAGAAGCCACTTTAAAGAACAAAAGGAATTTATTACATAATAGGACAATAACTAAGACCTCGAATTTATTGTAATTTTGTTTTCCTTACATTCATATTAGTTTCACTCCAAATAGTAAAATACATGTTATTGCACATGTCTTAAGAATGTAATCTACTCAGATAAATAATTAATAAGATTCAATAAATAAATCATACATGAATCGTGGTTGATAAATATTAACCTTTTAATTCTGAATTGGTTAAAAAAGAGAAATGTAAAACAAGGTCGTTATGCAAACAAAAGATTAAATAAATGTTAAGAGTGATCCATGCACATAACCAGAAAAATAAAAATGAAAGTAGTTACCAGTAATAATTTGATTAATGATTAATAATGTGTGTGTGTGTGTGTTTGGGTCTTAAACACACAAAAGAACAACAACAAGTGGAGTAGAGAGAGGAGAGAGCACACCGGTTTAATGGGTCCCACACTGCTTCTCTCCACATAAAATTATTAATTTTTGCAATTTAATTAAGAAAATAAAATCTCTGAATTTCGTAAAAATATCGCCTTTTGGTGTTTTCTTCTTTTTCCTCATCTACATAATTGCCTTCTAATCATCTCTCCATTTAACTAATCACACACTCTTGTCTCTCTCTCTCTCTCCTCTCTCACTAATTTTCTTCTTCTTCTTAACGCGTTTGTGAAAAAAAAAACTTAGCATTTGCAGCTTTGCCTCTCTCTCTCTCTCTAGGATCATCCTTTATTTCTGTGACTGTGAGCTTTCGGAGAGGAGAGAGAGGAAAACAAAAAAAGAAAGGTTGTGTGGCTTGCAGCTGAATCAACACCATCACATATATACAATACACACATACACACACACACACACTATTCCTTTTTTAATATATTTCCATTTTTCTTTTGTTCGGACTCGAAGGAGAAGCAACCTCTGTTATGGATCTCTAAAAAAAACAGAGCTTCTTCTCTGCGTTTAACCACACTCTGTTTCTATCTCTCTCAGTCGATCTGTGAGATCCATCCAAAGATTGTAGTCTCTCTGTTTCCGACAATATGAATACCGGTGGTCGGTTAATCGCCGGTTCACACAACAGGAACGAGTTTGTTCTCATTAATGCCGATGAGAGTGCCAGAGTAAGAAGATCTCTGTTTTTTTGGTCTTTCTGGTTCAAAGTAACTGTCTTTTGATCTGGGTTTCTCTGTTTCTGTCTGAAAGTCTTTTCCTTTTTTCTGTTCCTTTACTTCTGGATCTGGGTTTGACCGGTAATAATTAGTTAGCATTTAGAGTTTTTTGTTAGATTTTGCCAATTTTATCTAGAATTGTTTGTGTCGGTGGGGAAGGATTGTCTTAATTCTACAAGTCAAACAGTTTGTGTCTAGTTGCCGACACAAACTGTAATCATTTGAATCTATCAATCAACGTGAATAGTATAATTCAACTCAGAAAACTTCCGTTATTGAGTTGATTTAAGTAGTGAATGTAGTCTTGTTGCTGTTAAGAGATCTAATCTGTGTTTACTTAGTAAAGATTGTCACTGATCTGATGATTTTAAGTGGATGTAACCGTTGCAGATAAGATCAGTGCAAGAGCTGAGAGGACAGACATGTGAAATCTGCAAAGACGAGGTCGAATTGACCGTTGATGGAGAACCGTTCGTGGCCTGTAACGAATGCGCCTTCCCTGTATGTAGACCTTGCTACGAGTACGAGAGAAGAGAAGGCAATCAGGCTTGTCCTCAGTGCAAGACCCGTTACAAAAGGCTTAAAGGAAGTCCAAGGGTTGAGAATGATGAGGAGGAAGATGACATTGACGATATAGACAATGAGTTTGATTACATGAACAATGGTGGGATTGGATTTGATCAGGTTTCTGAAGGCATGTCTGTGTCTCGTCGCCACTCTGGATTCCCACAATCTGATCTGGATTCAGCTCCACCTGGCTCTCAGATTCCATTGCTGACTTATGGCGACGAGGTAAATCTCTCATCCATTCATTATTAGTCCACACCATCTTAAGTACTGTCTCTCTCAGATACTTGGCTTTTGTTTATCACAGGACATTGAGATCTCTTCTGATAGACATGCCCTTATTGTTCCACCTTCACTTAGTGGTCATAGCCATAAAGGACACCCGGCTTCTCTCTCTGACCCAACCATTGCTGGTAAGTTCTTGAATTCTAAGTACTTAATAAGCAAAAGTTTGTTTGTTATCTCTATATGGTTTGGTTACTGAGTTTTCGTGTGAGTGACAGCACATCCAAGACCTATGGTACCTCAGAAAGATCTTGCGGTTTACGGTTATGGAAGTGTAGCTTGGAAAGATCGTATGGAGGAGTGGAAAAGAAAGCAGAATGAGAAACTTCAGGTGGTGAAACATGAAGGTGATCCTGATTTTGAAGATGGTGATGATATACCAATGTAAGACTATCAATCAACACACACAAAAAGTCTCTTTTGGTTTGTCTCTGTGATATTTATAAACCTTTTTTGGTATTTTTTTTTAGGATGGATGAGGGAAGGCAGCCATTGTCTAGGAAGATACCAATCAAATCAAGCAAGATAAATCCATACAGGATGTTGATTGTTCTGCGTCTTGTGATTCTAAGTCTCTTCTTTCACTACCGTATTCTTCACCCTGTCAAAGATGCATATGCACTCTGGCTTACATCTGTTATCTGTGAGATATGGTTTGCTGTTTCATGGGTTCTTGATCAGTTCCCTAAGTGGTACCCAATAGAACGAGAAACATACTTGGACCGTCTCTCATTAAGGTACTACAACACTTGGACCATTTCTTGACTTCTGCCTAATCAATAATCCTCTATAAAGCTTCTAGTCAGGCGGATTTCTTGAAAAGTTGGTAATATAACTTTCAACCTTTTTTTTTTGTTTGCAGATATGAGAAAGAAGGGAAGCCATCAGAACTATCCCCTGTGGATGTATTTGTCAGTACAGTGGATCCGTTGAAAGAGCCTCCGCTGATTACAGCAAACACTGTCTTGTCAATCCTTGCGGTTGACTATCCAGTTGATAGAGTAGCTTGTTATGTATCTGATGATGGTGCTGCTATGCTTACTTTCGAAGCTCTCTCCGAGACAGCTGAGTTTGCGAGGAAATGGGTTCCTTTTTGTAAGAAGTACTGTATAGAGCCGCGTGCTCCTGAGTGGTACTTCTGCCATAAGATGGACTACTTGAAGAACAAAGTGCATCCTGCATTCGTCAGAGAAAGGAGAGCCATGAAGGTTTAATTACTTATTTTGCTTCTTTATAAGTTTATATGGATGGTTTGGATACTGATTTGGAAGGTTTTGACAGAGAGATTATGAAGAGTTCAAAGTGAAGATCAATGCATTAGTAGCAACGGCACAGAAAGTGCCTGAGGAAGGTTGGACTATGCAAGACGGTACACCTTGGCCTGGTAATAGTACAAGAGATCATCCAGGCATGATCCAGGTGAGTTTTTTCCTCAAAGTCTCTTTAAAACCTTTTTTAATGTAATAATGTGCTTTGTGTCTGAAACTTTTCACTTTGTGCTCTTGTGTAATAGGTTTTCCTTGGAAGTGATGGTGTTCGTGATGTCGAAAACAACGAGTTGCCTCGGTTAGTTTATGTCTCTCGTGAGAAGAGACCTGGATTTGATCACCACAAGAAGGCTGGAGCTATGAACTCCCTGATACGTGTCTCGGGGGTTCTATCAAATGCTCCTTATCTTCTGAACGTTGATTGTGATCACTACATCAACAACAGCAAAGCTCTTAGAGAAGCAATGTGTTTCATGATGGATCCTCAGTCAGGAAAGAAAATCTGTTACGTTCAGTTCCCTCAAAGATTCGATGGGATTGATAGACACGATCGATACTCTAATCGTAACGTTGTCTTCTTCGATGTAAGAAGTTTTCTCACATTGTATATTATCCATTTCGAGTACATTTTCAAACTAATAATGAATCTTTTTTGGCTTTATACAGATCAATATGAAGGGTTTGGATGGGTTACAAGGACCTATATACGTTGGAACAGGTTGTGTTTTCAGGAGGCAAGCGCTTTACGGGTTTGATGCACCAAAGAAGAAGAAGGCTCCACGTAAGACGTGTAACTGCTGGCCAAAATGGTGTTTCCTCTGCTGTGGTTCGAGAAAGAACCGTAAAGCGAAGACAGCTGCTGCTGATAAGAAGAAGAAGAACAGAGAAGCTTCTAAGCAGATACATGCGTTAGAAAATATTGAAGAGGGTCGCGTCACAACTACTAAAGGTATACACTAGTGTTAAACTCACTTTGATGTAAAGAACTTGTTGCTAATGATTGTTAAAACATGATAGGGTCTAATGTAGAACTATCAACCGAGGCGATGCAATTGAAGCTGGAGAAGAAGTTTGGACAGAGTCCTGTCTTTGTTGCATCTGCTCGTATGGAGAACGGTGGGATGGCTAGAAACGCAAGTCCAGCTTGTCTGCTTAAAGAAGCTATCCAAGTCATTAGCTGTGGTTATGAAGATAAAACCGAGTGGGGAAAAGAGGTATACACATCATTGTATCCAAACATGTTCCTTGTATTTCATGTAATAATAGATTCTTGATTGTTTGATGATTGACCCTTTTGTGTTAACATTTAGATTGGGTGGATCTACGGTTCTGTTACGGAAGATATTCTCACTGGTTTCAAGATGCATTCTCATGGTTGGAGGTCTGTTTACTGCACACCGAAGTTAGCAGCTTTCAAAGGATCAGCTCCCATCAATCTTTCAGACCGTCTTCATCAGGTTCTTAGATGGGCTCTTGGGTCTGTTGAGATTTTCTTGAGTAGGCATTGTCCTATTTGGTATGGTTATGGTGGTGGTTTGAAATGGCTTGAGAGGTTGTCTTACATTAACTCTGTGGTTTATCCTTGGACCTCTCTCCCACTCATTGTCTACTGTTCTCTCCCAGCCATCTGTCTTCTCACAGGCAAATTCATTGTTCCAGAGGTAATACAATCATTCTTGAGCTCTCAAAGTAGTTAGTGTCCTAATGAATGACTGTGGATCTTTATATACTCCCTCTGTTTATTTATAATTAGATGACGGTTTAGAGTTATGCACATAGATTATAGATTAAGAAAACATTTTTTGCCTTACATTTTGTAAACAAAAATATCATAAATTATTCCCCTAAACATTAGACAGATGTTTATGGTTAATAAATCTTACTTCCAAATTGAAAAAAAAATCATCTAATTTGGAATAAAACAATATTCTCTAAAACTGGAATAACGGTTCTTGGTTTCTTGTGTTTTGCAGATAAGCAACTATGCGAGTATCCTCTTCATGGCACTCTTCGCGTCCATTGCAGTAACTGGTGTTCTGGAGATGCAATGGGGCAAAGTTGGGATCGATGATTGGTGGAGAAATGAACAGTTTTGGGTCATTGGAGGTGTCTCTGCTCATCTTTTTGCTCTCTTCCAAGGTCTTCTCAAGGTTCTTGCTGGTGTGGACACTAACTTCACTGTCACGTCAAAGGCAGCTGATGATGGAGAATTCTCAGACCTTTACCTATTCAAATGGACTTCACTTCTCATCCCTCCCACGACTCTTCTCATCATAAACGTCATTGGAATCGTGGTTGGAATCTCTGATGCTATAAGCAATGGATATGACTCATGGGGACCGCTTTTTGGAAGGTTGTTCTTTGCACTTTGGGTGGTTATTCATCTTTACCCTTTCCTTAAAGGTTTGCTTGGAAAACAAGATAGAATGCCGACCATTATTGTCGTCTGGTCCATCCTCCTGGCTTCTATTCTTACACTTCTTTGGGTGAGGGTTAATCCTTTTGTGGCCAAAGGTGGTCCTATTCTCGAGATATGTGGTTTGGACTGCTTGTGAGTTGATCCAAGGTTGGTTCCCACAGAGCAAGAGAGGTAAGAGAGAGAGAGAGAGAGATTATCTACCCTCTTAAAGACTCCTTTCATTGTGTTCATTAAACGATGATACAAGAAAAAAAGATTTAATTTTGTTTACGTGAATGTTATTTTTGCAAGAATGTGTTGTAGATATAGAAGAAGTTTGTTGTCTATTTGTTTTGTTCTTTGGTGTTGAGAGAAAAGATTTGGCAAATTATTCTTTTAATTGAATATTTCTGATCTCTTTTGAATATCACTTAAAGAGTTGTTTCAGTCTGTCTGTAATCTTATTAAAAAAAAAAAACTTTGATTTATCTTCATAAAAAATGTTAGTTTCTCTGTTATATTTTGAAAATTAGGGAAATTTTAACATTACTTCAAATTTTCAAATTTTCAAATTTGATGCTATTTTACAAATTTGGCTTGATAACTATTTTATAAAGTTTATTATAATAAAAAAAACATAATTGATTCTCTTAAATCGTTTATAAATACTCTCTCCGTTTTCAAATAAGTGTCACTCTGACACTTTTCACACAGATTAAGAAAATGAGGAAATATATGTAAATTGTTATTAATTATACCTCTCTAACCAATAGTATTTGAGATAAATAAAATTATTTATAGAATCAATGCAGTTTGTAATTAATTTTCAGCTGAAAGTAAGTATAATTTGCATTGGAAATGCAAAGTGACACTTATTTTGAAACAAGAGAAAACAGCTAGAATGACACTTATTTGAAAACAGAGTGAGTATTTAACAATTAATTATAGAAACTTATAAATTTAGTTCACCCCTTAAATATTAAATCCTAAATAATAGTTATTAAACATTTATTTAAGAAAGTTTGTTTAGTTCTTTTTCACAAATTTAGGATATTTATAAAAATAATTATCTTTTAAAAATGATATCAAGTTTGTGGTAAAATTAGAATCTCACCAACAGTCGATATAGAACAAAAAAGCTGGTTTGAACATTTAATGGTTCATATTCAAGAAACATATAAACCATAAGTCCATAATCAACTGATATTTTGGTTCATTTGGTTCTTGGATTTTAGAGAAAGAAAATAGTTTTATTTTCCGGTTTGATAGGCCTTTTGTTTTCCTAACCACAAATATTGATGCAGTGTCTAACTGGCTCAAAAGGTATTGTAATAGGCCAGCACGGCGCAATCATTTTTGCAAACTACGGCATGAAAACGTGATTCGCTTTGTCACATCTCAAAAAGACTCGTATGTCTACTGTAACTTTGGCTGCTGAAATATAAATGTGGAATTCATAAGGGTTTGTATGTACACGGAAGCATAAAAGTTTTATGGAATGTTAACTCAGGAGTATTAACTATGAATGTGATATTTAGTTTGAATGTTGACTCTTCTGGATTTTGTTTGAAGAAAATTAAACAGTGGTTGACTTGTCTGTGTTGAAACAATGAGTCCTGTGACTCCTGTCCTACTTTTTGTTATTGTTGTTAGCAAAGTTAGCTTTTCTGCCACGTGTTAGACACAATTTCAGTTCTCTGTTTAATGGTCGAAGCGTTTATTTGTCGACCCACAAAATATTTGTAGGTATGGTGTATCTTTAATGCGTTGAATCTTAGTACCCATGAGGTTTTTATGTTTTGGTTGTCAAGATAGCAGATTATGTTTACGTTGCTAAAAGATTTACGTTTCTGTAAAGACTTGTATAGATGGCCACTTGACGAGAATACCAACAGACTAATAGTTTTCAAAAATATTGGGTTTCTTTGAGAAGTGTAGTCCTCCTCTATATTAACACATGTTTGACATACCAATACATACTTTGACCGTTATAAAAACTGAAGGATCACAATGCCGTGAATGTACATTTTCTTACTAATCTATAGCTATATACAACGGACACACGTCTCGTTCAACATAACCTTATAATTTCAGAAATTTTAAGATATGATTGAATAGAAGGTTCAGACGATACCTACCGTATCTTCCTTTTCAAAAAAAAACTTAAATTTTTATAATGTTTTTATTTTTAATTTAAGCTACATACATTGCTGTTACTTTCATGTTGAAGCTAAAATTTAAGAAACTTGTATTCATAAAACATTGGCGTGACTTAGAATGAGTTAGCTAGATTAGCTAGCTTAGAGTACCAGGGAACAAATATTTTGTAGAATTTATGATGACTTTGGCCAAGAAAGTTCAACAGATTAGAAAGTACTGATCTACCTGATTAATATGAGCTATTGTTTATTTGTTAATGCGTAAATGTTAAATTATCAAATATTTTTTGTAAGTGCTATCAGTAATTCAGTATTATATATCTAAAGTATATGTATGTAGTAAAATTTATCTTAACAATAATCACAAAAAGTTTGAGACTAATAGATTTATATATGTATCTGTACAATGAGTTATATAACCCCATAATATTTAGTGTTTCTATGGAGGGCCTGATGATAAGTCTAAATCCATGCATGCATTTACAGATACTAGATATACAAAAATGATTTGATCGAGTTTTAAATTTGTTTTTTTTTTCTGGTTTAATTATCGAGCTTTAAATTTGTAGAATAAACATTGAGTGAGAACAGTGTTTCAGAAAAAAAAAAACATTGAGTGAGAACGTAATTTAAATTATGTTTCCTTCATATATATCAACATGCAAATATAAACACCCTGATATATACAATGTATTAGTTCAAAAAAAATTATATACAATGTATCATCTTAATGATTTAATATATAGAGATATAGGGAGATGTAGCTGAAACATCAAAAACATCACCTAAATAGTACTCCTTCCGTTTCAAATTATTTGTGGTTCTAGGTTTATACATACATATTAAGAAAACATTTAATTTTACATATTTTCAAAATAAAAACACTATTACCAATATATCTAATTATATTTCACCCAATAAAAAAATAGATTATAGAATATTGTCAATAAATTTTGCATTGAAAACCGAAAACGACACTTATTTTGAAACGGAAAATTTTCCTTATAACGACAAATAATTTGAAACAGAGGGAGCAGTAGTTTTCTTTTTGTAAAGTCCATATATAGTAGATACGAGAATTGTAAATAACACAGGAGAATCCGAATTTTCATTGTCGACTTCTTTTCAAATCATATTTTAATCAGATGATTTTTGAGCAAAATATGTATTCTATTTAAAACGTAACAATAGACGTAAAGGTTTGATATTCTTCCTTTTCATACATGATTGTGTCATCGCGCGTTGTCGACAATCTCTAAATTGTTTCTATATATTTAAAAAAAATAAGTTATAGATGCTCTATACAACTAGGATACCCAACTGCCATTTGTTAAGGATATTTATATACAAGTGGCAACAAATCTTTTAGCTAGAATTAAACATTCTTTTCGTGAGAATCTCGAATTTAACATAAGCTGTAACTATTATTCCTTTTTCATGTCTTTAGTTGTCTCCTAAAGACATGAAGATACATTAAACGTCCACAGGTTATTAACCAAATAAGATAAATTCCATCGAATATATACGATTCATGTGTCTTTGTGCACTGACTGTATAATTATTATTATTACTTTTTAGTGTAGTCATTTAATTGCGCACTTGTGATATCAGGTTTAGGCTTTAGCTAACCAAGTTTGATACGATATTTTACTTACTTTCTTCGCTTATAATTACGTGACGTTTTAAAGAGAAAAAAGTTGTTTCAAATTACAAAATGTTTTCAGTTTTCAATATAAAACTAACTAGTTTTTATACTATATAGCTTTTTATATTCTTTTTTTTTGTGCAACAGCTTTTAATATTATATAGTCTATATTTCTACTGGTTAGTTTATAGTTAGATAAATAATATTAATGATATTTTTAAGAAAATATATAAAATAAAATAGATTTTAATATATGTGCCTAAATCTAGAACAATGTTTATTAAAAACGGTGGGAATATTTAATTTATAGAACATGACAAGTTGATGTTAGAGGCATTGATATAAAGGGACATTACATCGTAATACGCCTGAACTAATTAAGTTGATCATGCCTTCTTAATGCGAATTAACTAACTTATAGAATTGCAAGTTGAATGGATATCCTTTTAATAGTACAGATGTTTAGTTGCTTTGTTAATGCGAATTTAACCAGAGATTAGGTTAGGCGATAGGCACAAATAGTCGTTGGGTTTCCGTATTTGGATCGATCTCATCGTTTGAATGTCTTGGTTATAGTCACTATAGATTTATTTTATTCTGCTGATCGTGCAATAACATAATAAAATGCAGTTGGTATCGAACTGGGAATATAGTTTGAGATTTTTTTTGTCAGCATATAGTTTAAGAATTGACAGGTGAAAAGCCTTTACCAAGATATCGTCGTGCTCGTACACTATTTTTAGTTAATAGTTAACTAAAATGTCACATCATATCAAGTTTTACAATTTATTTATTTTATTTTTTTTACAAGTTTTACAATTTATTACATATCTTAAATTCTATTACAGTTTTGTTAATCGGGAAGGAAAAAATTGTGGCTGTTTGATTAACCAGATACCAGATGGTCTTGTCACTTCGAATGACACGAAAGTCATTCAAAATGTATAAAGAAAAAACGAAAGTGCATTCACGTTGTAAATTAAAATGGTAAAAATATTAAATTAAAAAGGTAAAAATATTTACCTACGCAACTTGCGAGTACACTTGCTTATTAGTTTTGCCTGAAATCAAGCAAGAAACGCCACCATTTCAAGATATTCCTCAAGTTACTCCCACTATAAAATATAGATAGTTGTCATAATGTGTTCAGAGTAGAACCTAGGAGTATCTCTGAAGTCTAAACCATTCTATTCTTGGAAGCAATGTGCACAAAATATACTTTTACAGACTTTGTAGTTTATTATTATTTACAATCAATAAATTCTGGATTAAGTAGGCAATGTAGTTTTATTTCAAATGTTAAGAGTTTTTTGCACCATTCGCAGAAATAATAATTTTAAATATAGTATATTTTTATCTCAATTTTTTTAATTTATATTTTGTTTGGTTTAACAAATTATTTTGGTTTTATTTGAATTTGAGTAAATTTAAGATTAAATTTTCTAAATAATTTTCAATTTATATTATATTATATTATATTTAATGATTATCTATTTTAAATATGTTTTTATCTCCTGATTTTAAATATTTCTACATTTAGATAGATAAATTCTAATAATAAAATATGCATGCGCCATATATTGAAATGATAATTTTAAATATAATTTTCTTTTGTTGAGAAAAAGAAATTTAGTTTACATTTGAATATTACTCTTTTATACTTTTACAGATTTTGTAGTTTACTATTATTTACAATCAATAAATTCTGGATTAAGTAGGTAATGTAGTTTTATTTCAAATGTTAAGAGTTTCTTGCACCATTCGCAGAAATAATAATTTTAAGTATAGTATATTTTTATCTCAATTTTTTTAATTTATATTTTGTTCGGTTTAACAAATTATTTTGGTTTTATTTAAATTTGAGTAAAGTTAAGATTAAATTTTCTAAAAAAAATTCAATTTATATTATATTATATTTAATGATTATATATTTTAAATATGTTTTTATCTCCTGATTTTAAATATATCTACATTTAGATAGATAAATTCTAATAATAAAATATGCATGCGCCAGATACTGAAATAATAATTTTAAATATAAATTTCTTTTGTTAAGAAAAAGAAATTTAGTTTACATTTGAATATTATTCTTTTATACTGTAACTCCATAGGTCTGAAAAAATAAAACCATAAATGTATTCTATTATAACTGTATTTTATGATTTTTTAGTTATTTCACTTTTATTTTGTTTAGATTCCAATAGAATTAAGATAGTATTTTATAAAAACCTAAAATTTAATTTATATTGTATATAAATTAATGTATTCTATTATTATATTTTAAATATGTTTTTTATCACATAGTCTTAAACATATATATATATATATA